>BSBK01004185.1:0-257500 GCA_027943335.1 Chamaecyparis obtusa | reverse complement strand
TTTTAAATCTGATTTATGACAAAAAAATTGCAATCCGAAAAGGTTATTGGTTGAGGAACCAAATAGAATCATAAGACCTTGTAATTTTGGGAAATGGTATTTCTTGATGTTGGATAAAAACTTCATTGTTTCCAAAAATTTTAATATTGTGATTTTATGGGTCAAATAAATCAATCTTTAAAGACTGTCTTGAAGACAACAATGTTACATATCTTACGGTTTGCCATTGATTTGTCTTGATTCTATACTTTCGGATGTGTGCTAAATGCTGGATTGCAGATATTTGGACCTAAGGTGAATTCTTAAAATCTCTATAACATTTGGACTTTGAGATTAAAATTTAACCTCTCATATGTTTGGCTTGAGTGTTTACATGCTTTCATAGAACACATTATAATTGATGCTCTTAATGGGAAATGAATGAACATAGATTTTCTTTCATACAAGTTTATGTAAGTGAATGCTTGTGTTTAAACCTTAAGTAATTCTTGATTCCAATATAAAATATCTCATTGAGTGATTGAGGGCATGGATTCATTCCTTATTTATATGAAGAGTTAAATGCACCACTTTGTGGACTCACTTCATGTTTACTTGGAAAGTTAAATATTCCATGATTCAAACCCTCTTGCACTTATGAGTAGTATTGATTAGCAGTCTTAGATTACTTGTGATTGATCTAGATTGCTATCTTGGGTTATTGGACTCACTAATCCACTGACCCCTCATTCCACCTCGTGGTTGCAATCTCAGCACCACATTAAAGGGGAGGGGTCTACAGGAAAGAAGCGTTAATTATTCCACTAGGCAACCCTTTTGTGCTTTTTGGAACTCACTTGTTTTCTAGGTTGTGGACTCGTTTGTAGCTTATGTGGGGTGTTAAGTGTTCCACCTTGTGGATTCACCTCATATTTTCTTTAAGCATTAAGTGTTCCACCTTTAGTGCTTTTCAATATTTTTTGATAGAGAATTACTTACTTTTCATTTTTTTAGAAGGCCTACTTGGGGATTTCATCACCTCAAGGGATGACCTTAACTCCCATGTTCTGGTGGAGTATAAATATCAGGAGGTGAATCCAAAGACACCTCTCTTGGGAATGAGTTAGATTTCACTCTTGGCTAAGCCTCAAAGAACTTTATACCTTTGAGAAGTGAAGGAGGAGATTTGGGTTACCGTCTCCTCCCGGCTGTGTGATTTTGGATTCTTCTCATCTATGGATTTGTGCCTCACGTACCTTGCGTATATCAAGGACTCCTTTTAGAAAATCCATGTATATCCTTGTAGACAACTTGCTAGGATGTTGTTGTGTTTTAAGTGCCTGCTAAAACATTCTCAAGAACATACACAAGTAGAGTCCTTAGAGAGTAGAAATACTAAGTCACTATTCTTGTTCATGTGCAAGGTTGCTTTGTCCCTTGCCCATTGCTTGAAGACTGTTTGCTTGAACTCCTTGATTGCTATCTTACGTGCTTGATCAATGACATAAATCTGATCTGTCTTTTTGTCCATGATCTATTTTTCTATTTTCCTATCGTTTACCGTCATAAATTGGTTGTCTTGAGTTAGGAATCGATCGCTCTTTTCTTTGACTCGTATTGTCTCTCATTAGTCTACCTTATCTCATTGTGCTCTTGTACCTTGCATTGTGATTGTCTTATCTCGGCTGTTCTAGCCATCTCTTTTTGACAATTTGTACCAGGTTCATCTTGCATCTTGGTTGTTCTAGCCATTTATCTCCTTTTCATTATCTTAGAGATAGAGTCTAGCATTATCCTGAATCTTTGCTCATTACATCTTCATCTATGACTGTCACTACTCAAAGTGGTAAGACATATCCCGTTCAGAACACTAATCAAGATCGAAGTAAACCTCGTAATCGAGACATAGGTCATCCTGAATTTGTTATGAAATCTAAACTTTGTGAGAGATCCTCACATTCCTCCTCATTCCAAGAGCATTACAATCCATTGTTTCAGATACAGTCTGACTTATTATTTCAATAATATTATAACCCATTGTTTCAAGACCAGCAAGACTCTGAAGGGTCACTTTCTAAAATTGAACCTATTGATTCTTTTGAACCTATCGACTCTTTCACGATCTCTCAAAATACTACCAACAATATGGGAGATCCATTCCACTTCCCAAGGGGAGGTAAATTCAATGATAGTCATGAGCAGTCTCTAAATGACCAAGGTCATGGTCAGTCTCGAAATGATAAGAGTTATGATCAATCCCACAATATTCAATATTCGGTCAACATCCAGGACCTTTGCAATTTGAAACAACGACAAGGGGAGCCTCTCCTAACATTTCTCCAGAGATGGAGACAACTATGCATGAAGTATCCACATGAATTACCTGAGTCTGAAAAGCTCGATATCTTCTTGGACAATCTTGTCCCAAATTTTGGATACCAAGTATGATTACAAGGTCCCCTCACTTTTGACAATATGATTAGGTGGGCTGTGAGGATAGAAGCATTTATGGTTAAGAAGGGAGAATTGACTTTGAACAAAGACAACAAGAAGGACCTTCTCCCTCAAACAAGGATAAGGATAAGATTGTCAACAAAAACATAGATGTTATGAATGATAGGGTTGTTGACAATGTGATGCCAAAACCCTCAAAGTCTATCTTTAATCTTAGCTCTAGCATGCAAACAGTCAATGCCACTGAGAAGGCTACAATAGAAGCTCAACCGCCTTCCAAATTTTCTAGAAACAAACCTTGGATCTCTCACTGTGACATGATCATTGCTCCAGGGAGCGAGGATACTCCCAAACCCAAAACTCCCTTTGTCTTGCGAGGCCCTGCATCTCCCTCTTATAACTCCACACAGTCTCCAGCTTGTGTGAATGCTATCACTCGATCTGATGCAAAGATTGTTCTCAAAGGTCCTGAACCTTCGACATCCAGACCAAAACTATCTATGGATAAAGCCCTCACTAAGGCAAATGTCCCCAAAGATCTCAATCTCGACCAATTTCAATCTATGGTGGGTCATTTGACCTCGCCTCATTATTTATCATTCTCTAAGGAAGATGATCACTTGTTGAGCCACCCGCATAATGCTCTCCTGCACACTGAAGTTATGGTAGGTCCCAAGAGTATCCCTCGCATCCTCATTGACAATAGTGCTAGCCAAAATACTTGCTCTGCTAAGATGCTTACCCAAATGATAGACAGCTTTGTTCCTGCCAATAGAGAGTCCACTGAGTTCTATGATGCTAAGCTAAAAGAAATAGAAAAGACCTTGAAGATCAAAGATGTTGGCATGGGGGAATATCAGTTTGAGCCCATGTTGACATTGAAAACTCTCCCTCCATCTCCACATTCCTATGAGGAACCTTCTGAAGACAGATTTGGTATTAGCTATCAGAGCTATGAGCTTGACCAACCTAGCTACAACTTTCACTCATGCAAGGATTCAAATAATGAAGAAACATAGATTCAGCCTATGACACATGAGAGACCCTTGAATGATCAAAATTCTGATTTAGACTACCAGAAAGAGTCTTATCTACCTTCTCAAGTGCTTCAAGAACATGATTTTGGTCCTCACTAGGAGGATTTTATACACTCTACTGAACAAATTTCTACTACTACAGCTACTACTGAATATGTCATTGCCTCTAATGGCACATATACTGATTGGGAGAAACTATTGGATGCTTCCCTTATCTTTGGTATGCCTCAAGGTATGCCTATTCTAGATTGTTCCACCACTTCTACTATTGAACAGACTCCCACTGCTGCCAACTCCAATGGCACACATACTAATTGGGAGCAACTGTTAGATGGTTCCCTTATCTTGGGTATCTCCCAAGGTATGCCTATTTCAGATTACTCTACTGCTTCTACTACTGAACAAGATCCTACTGTTAAAGAAACATTTCCTTTGACAGATGATAGTGATGAAGAAAATCTGCCTCCGACTATGTCTCTAGCTGAATGGGACTCCATATCAGATGCTACTATAGAAATACCAATTAATGCTATGCACCTATATGCTAGTCTTAACAACTCAAAAAGAGGAGAAAGTTATGATCCTCCAGATCAAGCTATTGATGATGATCCTTTCCACCCTCCTATGGAGATCATTCCTATGGCTCCTAGGCCATCTACTCCAAGCTATACTCCTACTGCTCCAACAAATCATGGGTATGTAAGACCCCATTTTGTTACAGCTTCATGGAATATTGGTAGATCAAAAATTGAATTGGTTCCTACTCCTGCGCTCTTACCACCTAAAAGGGGACCTAACTCTTGGAATAGACCATCTTGGTTAGGCTCACATAATATTCCTCCAAACTTATCTGACTCTTCTAAGATGACTCGCAATCAACAATGCTCTATGGAAGATTATTTTCTTGATCTATCTGATGCATTCATGAATGATGAGGATGATACGGATATATTTGCACTTGAGCCCATCCCATTGACTTTTCTTCCCTCTTCATCTCCCAGAAAAGTGGCCCATCCACTTCCATTTCCACCTCTCCACCTGAACCAATCATATAAGCCTCTTTCATCCACCATTCTCGAGTCTTTTGGAAGTAACTTGGATGTGCAACATAAAAACAAAAATAATGAGAATCCACTTATATCTCAAGGTCACCATGTCCCATCTAATCAACATGTGACTACAAAGAAAGGAAAGAAACAAAGGTGTTCAAAAGACCGCAAAGGTCCTCAAAAAGAAGAAGACAATCAAAAGCCAGAAAATAAAATAAAAAATGGATCTCGAAATCCATTCTATAGGCATTGTCATCAAAACCACCTCAAAGTAAAGAAGAAAAAATTCAAAAGCTATGTGGATTCCAAAGAAAGAAAAAATCATAGTTGTCATTCGAGCTTCCAAAATTCTCATGCTTCCCTCCATTCCATCGCCCTTGCCTCTCATACTTTACCCTCTTCATTCCATCTTGCCTTTTCCCAAAGTGCATATCAGCATCTCCTCATTGCTAATGACATGACTAAGAGAAATCTAGAATGTACTCTCCCTAAGCGTTTAGAGCGTGGGAAATTTGATAAAGAGTCAAGATGTGTCCACGAGGATATTTGTGGGTCTCACTTAAGTGATCTTTCCTTGACTATGGATCTCTCGATAGTTGGACACTACTGGTTGGATCTCCTTTTACTGCTACAACATCTAGTTCTGATTCTGCAACTTCTCAGCTGGCTACTACTACAAATGACCATGTTTCCAGAGATAACCACTAAAGGAGAGGCACTCAAAGAGCCAATCAACACTCTTCATCTGAAGAAGTTCTATAGCTGACATTCTCTATGTGCTCATGTACATATTTATTGGTCCTTAAAAAAATTCTAAAAATTGCAAAATGTCCTAAAAAAATGATCATCTTAGTGAAAACTTGGCAAACAGGTGCTTTGATGTATCTATTATCCTGGTGAAAACCTGGTAAACAGGCGCCTTGATAATACAAAAAAATAGAAAATTTCAAAAATACAAAAAAAAATGAAAAGATAAAAAATACAAAAAAATGAGATATTAAAAAAAATACAAAAAAATGAGATATTAAAAAAAATACAAAAAAATAAAAAAAAGAGAAAAGTACAAAAAAATAGAAAAATAGAAAAATGTGCCATTGATGAAAACCTGGTAAACAAGCGTCATGGTAGCAAAAATAGAATCTTTGCCAAGATGGTGAAAACCTGGTAAACAAGCGCCTCTTATTTTCCTGAAGTAATATCTTCTCTTAGCATCGCTTGGCTCTTAGTTTCCTACTTTAGTTTCCTTCCTTTCCTGCTTTAGTTTGTTTCCTGCTTTGGTTTGCTAGCTCATGTGCTTGTCTTTGAGTTTTCCTTGACTCTTCATGGATTGGAACTAGTCATACTTGGGGGCATCTCCCTGGTTTAGGGGGCATTGTCCTATTGCTTTCAGAAGATTCATTTGTGCATCAGTCACCAGCGTTTCACGCTGTGTCTGCCTGCTGATGCCTAGCTACTTTTGACATTTCTCTCCTTGAGAATCTCTTGTGTATCAGTCGCCAGTGGTTCTCACTGTGCCTGCCTACTGATACCTAGCTTTCATTCGATCTCTCTTCTTTAGGATTTCTCCCTTACATCAGTCACCAGTGGTTCTCACTATGTCTGCCTGCTGATGTTTCGCTAGTATCTATGAGATTTCTTACTTTGAGGATCTCTCTCGTATTGGTCACCAGTGGTTCTCACTGTGTTTGCCTGCCGATACTTTGTTAGCTTCCTAATATTTTCTTGAGACTTTGTCTCTTGCAATGGTCACCAGTGATTCTCACTGCGTCTTCCTGCTATCGTTATCTCATTGAGACTTCGAACGTTATTTTTCTGAATCAACTTCAATTCACTTGAACATGAATGTAAACTGAAACTAAAACTCTTTGTGTGTTCCTGTGCAATGTACTAATCTTTTCTCTTGCTTGTTTGTTTGCTTTATCATTTCCCCTCAAGTGAATCTAAGATGTCTTTCTTGATTGAGAAACGCAAAGGCTGGGGGCATGATCTTTTCCTTGTTTTCTGCTTGTTGGTCTAGTTCCAATGATCCAAGAAATCTACATAAGAGGGGTGTTCGTCTATAAGAGCCTTCATCTCATATTGGATGGCCATGTGTACCTCAACTCCTTTTATATGGATGCCTTGGTGAGGTTGGTTCTTCTCCTTGTTTGTTTTGAGTGACTTCTTTTGCTACATTTGGAATTGCTAACACTCGTCTTGCTAAGTGAATGTAGGGGTCACTACGAGCACTCTTTGGAAAAAGAAAGATCTCTCACGTGTTTGGTGTGTTTGTTCACAAGAGAAATTCAGGTCATTCTAGCAAATGTGCTTTGATGCTTATGTTAACTTGCTAAATTAAAAGGAATAGGTGTTCAGGTCATTCTGGCTTCTTGTGCCTTAATGCTTACACCTCATTCCGACAAATTTAAGACTTATGTCATATTCATATTCTCATGTTGGGGAGAATTGTATGGCATCTTGCGATTGTCCCATGCTTAAATGAACTCAATGATGATAAATACGATGAGTCCAACAGCCGAGTCCGGAGGATTGCATTTGTTCATCCTAGGCCTGCATTTAGACTTGCATCTTTCATTCTAGGCTTGCATTTGGAGTGCTTTCTTGTTGCTCTCTTGATTGCTTTCTTCTAGATCTGCTCATCAAAGGTTCTCATCTTTTGTCTCAGTCTCATCTTGGCTACATCCTTTTTCGGGATTGAAATCAAAATTTGACATCTCTAAGTGGCTCAAAATCGCATTTTAAATATTGGACTCCTTCTAGATCGGATGCTTGTGCAGTCAGCCTTCTAGTGTCATCTTCGTGCTAGATCCTCATCTTTGCATCATGTTCTCAAATCTTTTCTTCTTTTCATCAAGTCAACCCTAGTCAAAATTTGGTCAACCATGGTCAACTATGGTCAAAATTGGTCAACAAGACCTCTGCTTTGCTCCGATTCACTTCTGTAGCTTCACGAATCTAGTCTAATTGCTTTTGCTCTGCAATCTCTTGCTGTTTATCATCCTTCTGACATGTCATCTTTCGATTTCACTCTCGAGGGGGCAAGATGATTACATCATTTGAATCTTGTCGAATCTATTCTTGAATCAGTCTGATTTGAATCATCAGTCCTCATTGCTAGGGGCATCTTCACGCCTCACATCTTGTCATCTGAAAATCTATCTCTTAGGTATCTGAGCAATCTAACTCAGATCCTTGAGGATCATTCTTCATTCTAGAGATAGTTCTTGAAATCTATTGGGTATTGGGGCAATCTAACCCTGATTCTTGGGAGTCAATCTTCATTCTAGGGATGACTCTCGAAATCTCTTTTAGACGGTTATCTGGGAAATCTAACCTAGGTCTCGGAGGGCTGAGCTTTGTATTGGGGCAATCTAACCCCAATTTTGGAGACATTCCTAATCTGCATCTAAATCTCACTCTGGGGCATTGGGGCAATCTAATCCTAATTCTCATCTCTCTCAAGAACCGTTGTCTTCGCAATCTAACTTAGACTTCAGAAAATTCATGCTTTGATCTACTTTCATCTGTCACTTCAGACTATTCTTTGAATCAATGCTCTATTCGCACATCAATTCAAAGAGGGGAAAATGTAATACCTCAAAATTGGCACCTATTTAATTTCATCAATTTTGGTGCATTATCTCAATTTTACATCACCAAAGTCCTAGTTCCCTAGGCAATTTTCTCTCTCCTACCTAACTTAATTTGACTTGATGTCAATTGCAAATACCATAAATTGCAATAATCAAATATTAATATTAATTCCTAAAGTCCTTGACTTTAATTAGCTAAATTACCTCTATGATAATTTAATTTAGTTCTAAAGTCCTAAGCTCTTTGAATTAAATTAAAATCTACCCCTTTGGCTAATTACCCTTAAAAAGGAATTAATAAATATTTAGTTAATTGAATGGACACCTCTTTATTTGAATTTAATAATTCAAATTACTTGAAAGGTCACTCCCCACATGTGGCAAATTTCATTCTTTTAATTAAATAATTCATACCTTTTTGTCTCAAAGGGGAATGAAGAGTCAGGAGTTTCAAATCAAGAAACTCTTCATTCCTCTCCGGGCTTCTCTATTTAATGAGCCTCTTTTTCTCATTCAAGAGAGCAATTTTTGAGAGCATCCTTACTATAGCAATTTTTAGTCTCATATCTCATTATTTTCAAAGCTCTTTTATTGCATTATTTAGATTAATATCTCTTTTTTTTAGTATAATTGCATTTCATACTAGATTAATTTGCTTAAATGTTCTTAGTATTAATCTCATCTTTATTTTCAAGCTCTTAGATAAATTGCACTTCATCTTAGCTTAATTGCATTCTTGCTCATCTTTATTGCTTCTTGGAAATCCTCCATTGTTGAATTGGTCTCCCGACTGTTGGCTCTCATTCTGAGAGTATTCAAACACCCCATTCACATAGGAGGCAACAGGTTGCCTCACCATGGAATTTGGATTGAGTTCTTCATACTCTCTCCTGAATTCTATCAAGTGAATAATGACCATGTTGTGTTGTGCCTGATTTAGAGGTCACATTTAGTCACATATAGCTAGATGCCACCTATTATTATGAAGGCCATGGCAGTATGATGGTTCAAATAAATTCATCATGGAGAGAAGAATTCATATACATTCCAAAAGGATTGATGCAGGAGCATCCTGGGTGTAAGAGAAATCTTGCATCACCCAAAAATATTTATGGTTTCTTTTCAATAAGGGCTAGCTTGTGCAGAGCTTCTATTTTTGGAAAGTTACTATTTTTATAAAGTTTTCCATTCGTGTTTAGAATGGTCTATTTTCTTCCCTGGGGGTTCATTTTGGTCATATCAGCCTACCAGTAAGGTTTCATTGACAGATCAAGTCTAGCTTTGTAGATATTGAAGATTTTCAATGTTGGCAGTAGGGTATAGAAAATTTTAACTTAGTTTTGAAGGCTGTAGAGGACCCATATAAGGTCGATACTTCAGCTAACTAGAGCTTTCATGAGTCAGGTGTTGTAGAGAACTTTGTGCCCTTTTTGGAATGGGGTGATAATAGTCAATCGGGTCAACTGGTGATTACTTATGGTCTTCGAAAGTTGGGTCACCTGAAATGGCAAAAAATGTTTTTCCTTCAAAATTTATGTTTGGGTCTCAAAAGTTATTTTGAGCCGACTTTGATATAATAAATTGTAAAATAAAATAATTCTAAGTTTAGTCGGCCTAAAGGGCTAAATTTTTGGAACCTTCTCGGGTGGTGGAAATTGCCTATATAAGAAAGGTCTGTAGTGTTGTCTTAAGTAGTTCGGAGAAATTCTAGGTAGATCTAGGTAATAATTCGAGGCTTTGTTCTACAGAATATTGTAAGGGAAAATACCCATGTGGCTTTGCATATTGTAATTATGAAATTTGTAATTCTACATTTGTGGAGATAATAAGAAGCCCATTTTCTGTTCTTGCAAATTGTTTTTGTTTCTCGGTTTCTGTTATGTGTTTGTGGTATTAAGGGGAGCACCCTTCATCAAGTGGTATTAGAGTAAGAGTTCCTGAGTGTGTAAATAGATCACTGACTATGAGGTAGTTTGCACCAGGACCGTGGATTAGGGTTTTTGTGTAAACAAATCACCGACTAGGAGGCAGTTTGCACCAGAACCGTGGTTAGGGTTTCAATTATACGCATAAAAATGCCTACACAAAGGGAATGTGGTGGAAGAGCTGGTGGTGTGACACCTAAGGTTAGAGAGCTCGAGAGATAAGTGTGAGCACTGCAAGAAGAGATTTGTAGAGGAATGAATCTTAATGTCAGAGAAGAAAATGAGGATGAAGCCGAAGAAGGCAATGTTGATCAAGAAGTAGAAGGAAAAATTATGAACCAAGAGGAAGAAAGACTTTTTCGGAAGATTTCCAAGATTGAGAAAAGACCTAAGATCAAGATTCCTACATTTTCAGGGAATCTTAACCTAGAGGAATTGATCGACTGGATCAATGAATGTGAAGAATATTTTGAGTATGAAGATATTGAGGATCCTCATCGGGTCAAGTTTGCAAAGGTCAGACTGAAGGGTCATGCAAAGATCTGGTGGAAAGAGATTCAATTGGAGAGAAATAGAAGAGGAAAGGATAAAATAACAAGATGGGATCGGATGGTGGATAAATTGAAGTGACAGTTCATTCTCGTTGATTATGAGCTTGATCTACTGAAGAAAATGCAAAGTTTGAAGAAAGTAGGAAGATCTGTTCAAGAGTATATGGAGGAGTTCTATCAAATCCTCATCAGAATAGGCCATGCATAAGATGATAAGGAGAAAGTAACCCACTATCTTAATGGGTTGAGGTTGAGCATTCAAGAGAAATTGAATTTGGTTCGAATGAACAGTATTGAAGAGGCATACCAATTCGCCCTAAAAGTAGAGGAAAAGTTGAACAAGAAATTTGAAAGCAGACAAAGTGGAAAAGGTCGTGGTGGAAGATCTCATGGATGGTCTTATGGAGGCTGAAATGAAGATCTGAAAAAGAAGGATGAGGCTAGTAGCAGTCAGAATCAAAGATGAAACAATTTCAATAATTTCCAAGATCATAATAATAGAGATCAAAGAGTAAGAGGAAGAGGACAAGGATCCGGAAGAGGAGGCTTTCGTGGAACATGTTTTCATTGCGGAGAAGAAGGTCATAGGGCCTTTGAATGTCCTCAATGCCAAGGAAGGACAAATAGGAGAAATAAAGGGTAGGCTAGAGTTGCACATGTGGATGAAGATGCCAGATCATCAAATTCTAAGGATGCTAAAAGAGGAGAAACACTGATTAAAAGAAGATTCATACTGAGTGGTGAGAATGAACCTGAGAAAAGGAGGAGCTCATTCTGCACTAGATGCAAGTGTGAAGATAAGTGTTGTGATGTGATTATTGATAGTGGAAGCACTGAAAATCTGGTGTCAGAAGAGATGGTAACAAAGTTGAAGCTCAAGAGACAAAAACACCCACATCCATACTGGATTGCCTAGGTGCAGGATGACCACAAGGTCATGGTCAATGAATAGTGCATAGTGAAGTTCAAGATTGGTGAGTACTATGTGATATCATACCTATGGATGCATGTCATATGTTGTTGGGTATACCATGGCAGTTTGATAGGCGTGTTGTACATGATGGTCGTGTGAATACCTATTCCCTGACAAAGGATGGAGTGCAACATAAGCTAAAGTCATTGAAGGACACAATAGAAAAGATATGTGGTACTAAAAAATAAGTATTGTTGATGGAATAAAATTCCTAGAGGGTATGAAACATTAGCATGTATGTTTTGCTTTAATTCCAAAAGCTGGTGAAGGGGAAGTAGAAGATGTTCCTGTAGAAGTTGTAGATTTGTTGGATGAGTTTCAAGATATTGTATCTAATAATGTTCCTAATTGATTACCGCTAGTCAGGAATATCAGTCATTAGATGGACTTGATCCCAGGAGCTAGCTTGTTGACTAAGGTAGCATACAGAATGACACCTACAAAAAGTGAAGAGTTGAAGAGACAAGTGCAAGAGTTGTTATAAAAAGGATTGACCCATGAGAGTCTGAGTCCCTGTGTTGTACCAGTAGTATTAGCACCAAAGAAGACTAGAGAATGGAGGATGTGTATAGATTCCAGAGCTATCAACAAGATCATAATCAAGTACAGATTTCCATTGCCACAGATGGATGATATTATAGATTGTTTGAGTGGAGCTATCTATTTCTCAAATATAGATCTGAAAAGTGGATATCTTCAGATTCAGATTAGAGAAGTAGATGAATGGAAGACTGTCTTCAAGAAAAAGGAAGGATTGTATGAGTGGTTAGTCATGCCTTTTGGGCTAACCAATCTATCGAGCACTTTCATGTGGCTCATCAATGAGGTTCTGAAAGAATTTATGGGTAAGTTTGTCATTGTTTACCTAGATGATATTTTCATCTTTAGTAAGACATTGGAGGAGCATATGATGCATATTCGTATGGTGTTTGAGAAATTGAGAGGAGAAATTATTGATTAATTTGAAGAAGTGTAGTTTTTTGAAGGAGTTAGTGTATCTGGGATTTGTAGTTTCAGCAAAAGGTCTAAAAATGGACCTAGAGAAAGTACAGGCTATCCTTGAATGGCCTACTCTAAGGAATGCTACTAAGGCAAGATCTTTTCATGGATTGGCTAGCTTTTACAGAAATTTTATCAAAAATTTTAGCAGTATTTGTGGACCCTTGACTGAAACAATGAGAGGGGATAGAAAATGGTTAAAGTGGACTAATGGGGTAGAAAAGAGTTTTCAATTGTTAAAACAAAAAGTTACAGAAAAACTTGTTTTAGCACTTCCATATTTTAATAAGGTGTTTCAAGTAGACTGTGATGCTAGTAGTACTGCAATAGGAGTTTTTATAATCCAAGAAGGTCAACCTATTGCTTATTTCAGTGAGAAGTTGAATGATGCAAAAAGAAAATATTCTATTTATGATCAAGAATTTTATGCTATAGTTTATGCATTGACGAAGTAGAGACACTATCTACTTCTTAAGGAGTTTTTTTGTATACTGATCATCAAGCTTTGCAATATTTGAATAGTCAAGGAAAGTTGAATTAAAAGCATTTGAAAAGGGTTGAGTTTTGCAGAGTTATACATTTATTTTGAAACACAGGAGTGGAAAGTCTAATAGAGTTGTAAACGCTCTTAGTAGAAGACAAATTTTGATGATAGAGATGTAGATTGAGGTGGTTGGGTTCAAGGAACTCAAGAGTTTGTATCCATAGGATCTTGAGTTTGGTGAATCTTGGAAAGCTTGTATAGAACCTGTTACTCTAGATAGAACAAAGTGGCTGGATTTCATCATCTAGGATGGTATGTTATTCAAAGGGAGTTAGTTGTGCATTCCACAAAGTTCTATGAGGGAGAATCTTATCAAGGAGAAGCATAGCAGAGGATTGGCTAGACATTTTAGTCAAGATAAAACCCTTGCTATTGTTAGTGAGAACTATTATTGGCCACAGTTGCAGCAAGATGTCAAGAAGTTTGTACAGAGTTATAGAGTATGTCAGATGGAAAAAGGACTGAAGTAGAATATAGGGTTGTATCAACCATTACTTGTTCTTAGTTTACCGAGAACACAGTGGGGACATGATTCAATTTTTGTAGTAGTTGACATATTTTTGAAGATGGCACATTTTATTCCCTACAAGAAGACTAATGATGATGTTCATATAGCAGAATTATTTTTTAGAGAAGTGGTGAGACTACATGGTTTGCTAAAGAGTATAGTTTCAGATCGGGACACTAAGTTTGTTGGATATTTTTGGTGTACATTGTGGAAGAAGTTGAATATAGATTTGAAGTTTAGTTCATCACATCATCCATAGACAGATGGACAGACAAAGGTGGTGAATAGGAGTTTAGGAAATTTGCTAAGATGTTTGGTTGGAGACAAGCCAACAGGATGGGATTTGATTTTACCACAGGAGGAATTTGCATATAATAATTTTGTCAACAGGAGCATTGGTAAATCACTATTCCAGATTGTATATGGAAGTAGTCCCAGAAATGCATCTGAGTTGAGGAAGATAGATAAAGGAGAAATAAGTAGTGTTGAAGCTGAGGATTTTGGAGAACACTTGAAGAATATCCATGAGGAGGTGAGGAAGCACATTACGAAGATGAATGCATAGTATAAGGTTAAGGTAGATGAGAAAAGGAGACAAAGAATTTTAGGTTGGAGATGAAGTCATGGTTCATTTGCTGAAGGAGACCAGTTGGTACATATAACAAGCTAAAAATGAAGAAGTTTGGGCCATGCAAGATACTGAAGAAGCATGATTCAGGAAATGCCTATGAAGTAGAAATGCCTAGTGAGCTAAATATTTCACCAGTGTTTAACATTTTAGATTTGACAGAGTATCATGAAGGAAGTGTTGAAGATAAGATCACAGTGGTACAGTGGAGTATTCCAACAAGTAGTTCAGATACCAAAAAGATTGATGACATACTGGATAGTTGTGTTGGTAGAAGTACAAGGAACATGACATATGAAGAATATCTGGTCAAATGGAAAGGATGACCTATTGAGGATTCATCATGGCTGACAAAGGAGGAGGTTATCCATCTTGGTTTTCCTCTTCACACCTGAGTCATGATAGGGTTACTTCTCAAATTACCCCAGGGTCTGATGTAGGAGCATCCTAGGTGTAAGAGTAATCTTGCATCACCCATAAATATTTTTGGTTTCTTTTCAATAAGGGCTATCTTGTCCAGAGATTCTATTTTTGGAAAATTATTATTTTTAGTAAGTTTTCTGTCCATGCTCAGAATGGTCTATTTTCTTCCCTGAGGATTCATTTTGGTCATATTAGCCTACTAGTAAAGTTTCATTGACAGATCAAGTCTACCTTTGTAGATATTGAAGATTTTCGGTATTGGCAGGAGGGTATAGAAAATTTGAACTCAATTTTGAAAGCTTTACAGGCTTGAGATGAGGTCGGTACTTCAATTTATTGGAGCTTGCATGAGTTAGGTGTTATGGAGAATTTTGTGCCCTTTTCAAAATGGGGTCATAATAGTCAATTGGGTCAACTGGTGATGACTTATGGTCTTCGGAAGTTGGGTCACCTGAAATGGCAGAAAATGATTTTTCTTTAAAATTTTTGTTTGGGTTTCAAAAGTTATTTTGAGCTGACTTTGATGTAATAAATTGTAAAATAAAATAATTCTAAGTTTAGTCGGCCTAAAGGGATAAATTTCTTGAACCTTCTCGGGCAGTGGAAATTGCCTATATAAGAAAGGTCTATAGTGTTGTCTTAGGTAGTTCGGAGTAGTTCTGGGTAGATCTAGGTAATAATTCGAGGCTTTGTCTTACAAAATATTTTAAGAGAAAATGCCCATGTGGCTTTGCATATTGTAATTCTAAAATTTGTAATTCCACATTTGTGGAGATAATAAGAAGCTCATTTTCTGTTCTTGCAAATTGTTGTTGTTTCTCTATTTCTATTATGTGTTTGTGGTATTAAGGGGAGCACCCTTCATCAAGTGGTATTAGAGCAAGAGTTCCTGAGTGTGAAAATAGATCACTGACTATGAGCCAGTTTGCACTAGGACTGTGGGTTAGGGTTTCTATGTAAACAACTCACTGATTGGGAAGCAGTTTACACCAGAACCATGGTTAGGGTTTAAGCGATACGTGTAAAAATGCCTCCACGAAGGGAACATAGTGGAAGAGTGGGTGGTGTGACACCTGAGGTTAGAGAGCTCTAGAGACAAGTGTGAGCATTGCAAAAAGAGATTCACAGAGGAATGAATCTTAATGTCAGAGACAAAAGTGAGGATGAAGCCAAAGAAGGAAATGTTGATCAAGGAGCAGAAGGCTAAATTATCAACCAAGAGGAAGAAAGACTTTTCCAGGCCATTGCCAAGATTAGGAAAAGACCTAAGATTGAGGTTCCTACATTTTTAGGGAATCTTAACCCAAAAGAATTAATCAACTAGATCAATGAATGTGAAGAATATTTCGAGTATGAAGATATTGAGGATCTTGATCAAGTCAAGTTTGCGAAGGCTAGACTAAAGGGTCATGCGAATATCTGGTGGCAAGAGATTCAATTGGAGAGAAATAGAAGAGGAAAGGATAAAATCACAAGATGGGATTGAATGGTGGATAAATTGAAGTGATAGTTCATTCTTGTTGATTATGAGCTTGATCTACTAAAGAAAATGCAAAGTTTGATGCAAGTAGGAAGATCTATTCAAGAGTATACAGAAGATTTCTATTGAATCCTCATTAGAACTGGCCATGCAGAAGCTGATAAGGAGAAAGTAGCTCATTATCTTAATGGGTTGAGGCTGATTATTCAAGAGGAATTGAATCTAGTTTGAAGGAATAGTATTGAATAGGCATACCATTTTGCCCTAAAAGTAGAGGAAAAGATGAACAACAAATTTGAAACCAGACAAAGGAAAAGAGGTCACGGTGGAAGATCTGGTGGACAGTCTTATGGAGGCCAAAATGAAGATCCGAAAAAGAAGGATGAGGCTAGTAGCTATCAAAATTAGAGAGGAAATAATTTCAATCATTTCCAAGATTAGAATAATAGAGATCAAAGAGGAAGAGGAAGAGGACAAGGATCTGGAAGAGGAGGCTTTCGTGGAACATGTTTTCATTGCGGTGAAGAAGGTCATAGGGCTTTGAATGTCCTCAATACCAAGGAAGGACAGATAGGAGAAATAAAGGCCAGGCTAGAGTTGCACATGTGGATGAAGATGCCAGATCATCACATTCTGAGGATGCTTAAAGAAGAGAAATGCTGATTAACAGAAGATCCTGCTAAGTGGTGAGAATGAACCTGAGCAAAGGAGGAGCTTGTTTTGCACTAGATGCAAGTGTGAAGATAAGTGTTGTGATGTGATTATTGATAGTGGAAGCAATGAAAATCTAGTGTCAGAAGAGATGGTGACAAAGTTGAAGCTCAAGAGATAGAAACACCCACATCCATATCAGATTGACTGGGTGCAAGATGACCTCAAGGTCATGGTCAATGAACAGTGCTTAGTGAAGTTCAAGATTGGCGGGTATCATGATGAGGTACTATGTGATATCATACCTATGGATGCATGTCATATGTTTGCTGGGTAGACCATGGTAGTTTGACAAGCATTCTGTACATGATGGTCGTGTGAATACCTATTCCCTGACAAAGGATGCAGTCTAACATAAGCTAAAGCCATTGAAGGACATAGAAGAAAAGGTATGTGGTACTAAAAGAATAAGTTTTATTGATGGAAGAAAATTCCTAGAGGGTATGAGGCATGAGCATATATGTTTTGCTTTAATTCCAAAAGCTGGTAAAGAGGAAGTAGAAGATGTTCCTGTAGAAGTTGCAAATTTGTTAGATGAATTTCAAGATATTGTATTCGATAATGTGCTTGATGGATTACCACTAGTTAGGAAGATCAGTCATCAGATGGACTTGATCCCAAGAGCTAGCTTGCCGAATAAGGCAACACACAGAATGACACTTGCAAAAAGTGAAGAGTTGAAGAGACAAGTGCAAGAGTTTTTACAGAAAGGATTGATCCATGAGAGTTTGAGTCCCCATGCTGTACCAGTAGTATTAGCACCAAAGAAGAATGGAGAATGGAGGATGTGTATAGATTCCAGAGCTATCAACAAGATCACAATCAAGTACATAATTCCATTGCTATAGATGGATGATATTATGGATTGTTTGAGTGGAGCTGTGTATTTCTCAAAGATAGATCTAAAAAGTGGATATCATCAGATTTGGATCAGAGAAGGAGATGAATGGAAGACTGCCTTCAAGACAAAGGAAAGATTGTATGAGTGGTTAGTCATGTTTTTCAGGCTAACCAATGCACCGAGCACTTTCACGTGTCTCATGAATGAGGTTCTGAAAGAATTTATGGGTAAGTTTGTCATTATTTACCTAGATGATATTTTGATCTTTAGTAAGACATTGGAGGAGCATATGATGCATATTCATATGGTGTTTGAGAAATTGAGAGAAGAGAAATTATTGATTAATTTGAAGAAGTGTAGTTTTGTGAAGAAAGAGTTAGTGTATCTGGGATTTGTAGTTTCAGCAAAAGGTCTAAAAATGGGCACAGAGAAAGTACAGGCTATCCTTGAATGGCCTACTCCAAGGAGTGCTACTAAGGTAAGATCTTTTCATGGATTGGCTAGCTTTTATTGAAAGTTTATTAGAAATTTTAGTAGTATTTTTGGACCCTTGACTGAAACAATGAGAGGGGATAGAAAAGAGTTTAAGTGGACTAATGGGGTAGAAAAGAGTTTTCAGTTGATAAAACAAAAAGTTACAGAACAACTTGTTTTAGCACTTCCAGATTTTAATAAGGTGTTTCAAGTAGATTGTGATGCTAGTGGTACTACAATAGGAGTTGTTATGAGCCAATAAGGTAAACATGTTGCTTATTTCAGTGAGAAGTTGAATGATGCAAAAAGAAAATATTATGTTTATGATCAGGAATTTTATGCTATAGTTTAGGCATTGAAGAAGTGGAGACACTATGTACTTCTTAAGGAGTTTGTTTTGTATACTGATCATCAAGCTTTGTAATATTTGAATAGTCAAAGAAAATTGAATCAAAGGCATTTGGAATGGGTTGAGTTTTTACAGAGTTATACATTTATTTTGAAACACAAGAGTGGAAAGTCTAACAGAGTTGTAGACACTCTTAGCAAAAGACAAATTTTGATGACAGAGATGCAGATTGAGGTGGTCGGGTTCAAGGAACTCAAGAGTTTGTATCCAGAGGATCTTGATTTTGGTGAAGCTTGGAAAGCTTGTATAGATCTTGTTACTCTAGAAAAAACAAAGCGGCTGGATTTCATCATCTAGGATGGTATGTTATTCAGAGGGAGTTAGTTGTGCATTCCATGAAGTTCTATGAGGGAGAATCTCATCAAGGAGAAGCATAGCGGAGGATTGGCTGGACATTTTGGTCAAGATAAAACTCTTGCTATTGTTAGTGAGAACTATTATTGGCTATAGTTGTAGCAAGATGTCAAGAAGTTTGTACAAAGTTATAGAGTTTGTCAAATGGTGAAAAGAGTGAAGTAGAATACAAGGTTGTATCAGCCATTACCTATACTAAAGAAAGCCTGGGAGGATATCAGTATGGACTTTGTTCTTAGTTTACTGAGAACACAATGGGGACATGATTCAATTTTTATAGTAGTTGATAGATTTTTGAAGATGGCACATTTTATTCCTTGCAAGAAGACTAATGATGATGTTCATATGGCAGAATTTTTTTTCATAGAAGTGGTGAGACTACATGGTTTGCCGAAGAGTATAGTTTTAGATCGGGACACTAAGTTTGTTGGATATTTCTGGAGTACATTGTGGAAGAAGTTGAAGATAGATTTGAAGTTCAGTTCAGCACATCATCTATAGATAGATGGACAGACAGAGGTGGTCAATAGGAGTTTGGGATGTTTGCTGAGATGTTTGGTTGGAGACAAGCCAACAGAATGGAATTTGATTTTACAATAGGGGGAATTTGCATATTATAATTCTCCCAATAGGAGCACTGGTAAATCACCATTCTAGATTATATATGGAAGTAGTCCCAGAAATGCATCTGAGTTGAGGAAGATAGATAAAGGAGAAATAAGTAGTGTTGAAGCTGAGGATTTTGCAGAAAACTTGAAGAATGTCCATGAGGAGGTGAGGAAGCACATTACCAAGATGAATGCATAGTATAAGGCTAAGGAAGATGAGAAAAGGAGACATAAGGAATTTCAGGTTGGAGATGAATTCATGGTTCATTTGCGGAAGGAGCAATTTCCAGTTGGGACATATAACAAGCTAAAAATGAAGAAGTTTGGGCCATGCAAGATACTGAAGAAGCATGATTCAGGAAATGCCTATGAAGTAGAATTGCCTAGTGAGCTGAATATTTTACCAGTGTTAAACATTTCAGATTTGATAGAGTATCATGAAGGAGGTCTTGAAGATGAGATCATAGTGGCACAGTGGAGTATTCTAGCAAGTAGTTCATATACCAAAGAGATTGAGGACATACTGGATAGTCATGTTGGTAGAAGTACAAGGAACAAGAGATATGAAGAATATCTGGTCAAATGGAAAGGATGACTTGGTTAGGATTCATCATGGATGACAAAGGAGGAGGTTAACTATCTTGGTTTTCCTCTTCACACCTAAGTCGTGACAGGGTCACTTCTCAAATTACGCTAGGTGTCTGATGCTAGAGCATCCTGGGTGTAAGAGCAATCTTGCATCACCCAAAAATATTTTTGGTTTCTTTTCAATAAGGGTTATCTTATGGAGAGCTTCTATTTTTGGAAAGTTACTATTTTTAGTAAGTTTTTTGGTCATTCTCAAAATGGTCTATTTTCTTCCCTGGGGGTTCATTTTGGTCATATCAGCCTACCAATAAAGTTTCATTGACAGATCAAGTCTAGCTTTGTAGATATTGAAGATTTTCAGTATTGGCAGCAAGGTACAGAAACTTTGAACTTAGTTTTGAAGGCTTTAGATGTCCCAGATGAGGTCGATACTTCAGCTGGTTGAGCTTGGGTGAGTCAAGCATTGTAGAGTGCTTTGTGCCATTTTTGGAATGGGGTCATAATAGTCAATCAGGTCAACTGGTGATGACTTATGGTCTTTGAAAGTTGGGTCACCTAAAATGGCCAAGTTTAGGTTTCAAAAGTTATTTAGGTTTCAAAAGTTATTTTGAGCCAAGTTTGATGTAATAAATTGTAAAATAAAATAATTCTAAGTTTAGTCGGCCTAAAGGGCTATATTTTTTGAACCTTCTCGAGCGGTGGAAATTGTCTATATAAGAAAGGTCTGTAGTGTTGTCTTAGGTAGTTCAGAGTAGTTCTGGGTAGATCTGGGTAATAATTCAAAGCTTTGTCCTATAGAATATTGTAAGGGAAAATGCCCATGTGGCTTTTCATATTGTAATTCTAAAATTTATAATTCCACATTTGTGGAGATAACAAGAAGCCCATTTTCTATTCTTTCAAATTGTTGTTGTTTCTCTTTTCTATTATGTGTTTGTGGTATTAAGGGGAGGACCCTTCGTCAAGGATGGAGTCACTTATAAGACTTAGTCTATAGGGGATAGAGAAGAGGGTAAGCCAATTGGTCCAAATTTATTATTGGTTGGTGAGAAAGAGTTCTTGGATATTCTCAAGGAAGGAGAATGAGTTGGTTTTTCTATGATTACGCAACCAAAAGAGGGGAAGAAAGATAAGGAAGTGAACGTACCTACAGAGGTAGAAACCTTGCTAGATCACTTCAAGGATATCATAAGTTATGGAACCCCTACCACCTTACCACCACAGAGAGAAATAAGTCACCAAATAGATCTTATTCTAGGGGCATCCTTGCCTAATTAAGCTCCTTACAAGATGACCCTTGAGAAGAATGAAGAAGTGGCTAAACAAGCTCAAGAGATTCTTGATAGTGGACTGATAAGGAAAAGCATTAGCCCATGTACAGTTCCAATAGTGTTACCACCCAAGAAAGGAGGAACATGGGGATTATGTACAAACTCAAGAGATATCAATAGGATTACAATTAGGTATAGGTTCCCTACACCTAGAATTGAGGACCTTATGGATTGTTTAGGGGGTGTATAGTACTTCACCAAGATAGACCTTAAAAGTGGTTATCAGAAAATAAGAATTAAGGAGGGAGATGAGTGGAAGATATCATTCAAAACCACAAAAGGCCTCTATGAATGGCTTGTCATGCCATTTGGAGTCACCAACACCCTTAGCACATTCACGAGGCTCATGAATGAAGTCCTAAAAAATTTTATTGGTAAATTTATAATTGTTTACTTAGATGATATCTTAATTTATAGAAAAACTAAAGAGGATACTCTTAAGAATTTATAAGTTATACTCAAAAAGTTGCATGAATAACAACTAACCATAAATTTGGAGAAATGTGAGTTTATGAAATGAGAGCTTGTCTATTTGGGCTTTGTGGTATCAAACAGGGATTTGAAGATGGATGCATCAAAGGTGGAAGCAATATTAAACTGGCCTACTCCGCAAACAATAAGTGAGGTTAGGAGCTTTCATGGACTGGCTCAATTTTATAGAAAGTTCATAAGGAACATTAGTGAAATTTGTGCTCCCATACTTGATACTATCAAAGGAGGTACGAAAGCTAAATTTCAATGGACAAGGGAAGAAGATAAGGGATTTTAAGTTTTGAAGAAAAAGGTAGCCATACAACCTATACTAGCACTACCTAGTTTTGGCAGACTCTTCACCATAGAGTGTGATGCAAACAATATTGTAGTTGGGGCATTTTTGAGCCAAGATAATAGACCAGTGACATTTTCCAGTGAGAAGATTAATGAAGCTAAGAAAGGTACTCATCCTATGACATAGAGTTGTATGAACTTGTTTAATCACTTAGGAAGTGGAGACATTAAACCTATTGCATAAAGATTTTATTATTTATACTAATAATCAAGTACTTAAATTCCTTAGCTCCCAAGATAAGTTGAGTTGTAGACACATAAAATGGGTAAAGTATACCTCTACAATTAAACATAAGAAGGTTCAATGCAATGAGGTTGTTAATGCCCTAATTAGGATGTTATTAATAGTCCAAGAAGTGAAGTTGAAAAGTATTGTATTTGTAGCTTCAAAGACCTATAAAAAGAGGACAAGGACTTTTTTGAATCCTACCAAGACTATAACAGTCACTTTCATACTGAGTTTGAGTGGCCATTTTGGGTTAAATAAGACCTTAGAACTTGTGCAATGATTCCACTATTGGCCAAAATTGCATAAGGACATAAGGAGGTATGTTGAATAGTGCACTATCTTTCAAAGAGAGAAAGGAACTTCTACAAATGTTGGACTCTATCAGCCCTTACCAATCCCCAATAGGCCATGGGAATAAGTAAGTATAGATTTTGTTGTTGTATTACCTAAAATAAAGACTGGTTTTGATATTATTTATGTTGTAGTACATAGGTTTAGTAAAATGGCTCACTTTATTCCATGCAAAGTGACCCATGATGCTAGCCACATAGCTCATTTGTTCATCAAGGAAATAATTAGAATTCATGGTTTACCAATCATTATAGTATCAGATAGAGACACAAGGTTCATTGGACATTTTTGGAAAACCTTATGGAAAAAGTTGGGCACCAAATCTTCTTTTGGGTCTTCTTACCATCCTCAAATAGATGGGAAGATAGAGGTTACAAATAGAACACTTGGAAATCTTTTTAAGATGCCTAACCAAGGAGTATGGTCAAGCTTGAGATCAAGTTATACATCAAGATACATACATTTATAATGATATTGTCAATAGAAAAACATGGAAAAGCCCTTTTGAAGTAGTATATGGGCTACATCCAAGAGGTATGTTAGAACTCAGAGACCTTGGAAGCATGGAAAGGAGGAGTAGACATGTTGAGGATTTTGCACAATCTATGAAAGAATTCCATGAACAGGTCAAACAAACTCTGATTGAGAACACCAAGAAGATAAAGGACAAAGTGGATGTAAGAAGGAGAGATGCAAAATATGTGGTTGGAGACCTAGTAATGGTGCATTTGAACAAAGGAAGACTACAAAAAGGTGTACCTAGTAAGTTTCAAATGAGGAGGATAAGACCATGCAAGGTATTTTCCAAATAGGGAAGTAATAAGTATAAGGTGGATCTACCTGAGGATATTCTCTTATCTTTTATAAAGAAGATCTTGTCAAGTACATAGGTCCCACTATAGAAGAAACTAAAGTAGACTCTGAAGTTGTGGATATTTTCACTGAGTTAGCTTTGCGTACCTCAACTAAAACACATGCAGAGAAAGTATTGGATTCTAGAATTGCAAAGAAAACTAGGCACATGAACTATATGGAACATTTGATCAAGTGGAAAAATATGCTTGAAGTAGAGGCTACTTGGGTACCTAAAGGTGACCTCAAAATTTTGGGAATTGATCTTGCACTTCTACCACCAGATGTGACTTAGGCTCTTTTCTTTTGGGGGAGAATGGTGCAGGAGCACCTAGAGGTTATATATTGTCAACCCTTAAATTTTGGTTTGTAAGACCTTTCAAAGATCATGTTTCTAAATAAGGA
Organism: Chamaecyparis obtusa; assembly: GCA_027943335.1. Taxonomy (NCBI): domain Eukaryota; kingdom Viridiplantae; phylum Streptophyta; class Pinopsida; order Cupressales; family Cupressaceae; genus Chamaecyparis; species Chamaecyparis obtusa. Next base: position 233,376 of record BSBK01004185.1, on the reverse strand, counting down.
ATACTGAAGATTCCAATAGGTTGGCTAGATTGAAGTTTAGAGTACTTGTTAGTACATCTTGTCCAAATGATGTAAAAGTGGCTTAATAGGTTCAACATGGCTAAGCCTTAGAAATGAGGTCATGAGGGATAGTGAGTGGTGTTTCAAGGTAAGATAGGTGTTAGAAGTCCAAAATTATCAGTAGGTACTCATAGATTGAGTGGGTGTATTGAGAAAAGTAAAATTGTCAAGATTGCCAAAAAGTTGCTAGTGCAGCTTTGCTATTTTGCAAAGTTGCCTTGACAAAATTTTGAGCACAAAAGGTGCTTTTGTGCTAGGATAGGCATACACACAAGTGATGACTTGAGAAATGTTTGAAAACATATATAAGGCCTAAACTGACCTTTTATTATGGTTGATGACATTATTGGCACAAATTTTAATGGTAACAATGAGACAATTTTCTAGTGCAAGCACAATGTTCTATTTGCATTTGTTGCAACTCATGTCAAATGGATCGAATATGTATCTTTTCCATTTTATCTAGTTAAAGTAGTTTATTTTCTTTTCTTGTGTGCTTTGGTAGTGTTTCTTGTTAAGTTTGGTGTATGTAAATAAATCCCAATCTTTGTACCGTGTTCACTAGTCTGTATAGAGTAGGGCTAAATAAAATAGATCTCACTTAAGACCCCACTATGGAACCATCAAAAACCTTGAAGGTTGGAAAGTAGAGTCCATGTACACTTGTTTTTCTTTTGGAGGAGGCCAGATAATTTCTTTTTCTATTTTTAAGCTCTTGCCTTAGGCGAGCTCTGCTATAGCCCAACTAGGCAACAAGAGTACCAATGGTTTTAAAAATTGTAGGAGTGGATTGGAGGAATAAATCTAATGACTTTAAAATATGTGGTAGGTTCATACAGAGCCTACGAAAACCTTTGGTGAGGTAAAGAATCCATTTGTTGGCACTTTGAATGCAAAGTCTGCAAACAAGCCTAAAAAACCTTAAAAGGCTCAAACTATGGTTTCATATTGTATGGACAGATAGAATAGTAAGACCTCCAAATCTTCAAGAACTTCCAAATCGGTGATAGGAATGGTGATTTTTTTGGGGGGTCATTTGGCATTTTTGCAAACTAGAGCCCCAAAACCCAATTAGGAGATCTATTAGGGCTAGTAGGCCTAAAAACTAGGCATCTTGAAAGTGATGGAGAAATGGCTTCAAGATCAATCAAGAAGGAATTTTTTGTGATTTAATTTGAGGGATTGAAAGCCCTAGACTCCTACAAGGTGATTATGAAAGGGCTACAAAGGTGGTAGTGGAACTTTCTTTGGTAAGTTAAATGAAAAGGTGAGTATTATTTTGTTTTCAAATTGGTAGTGGAGCTCTAGAAGAATAGGATGATATGGTAGTTGAGACCTCCTAAGGTGGTAGGATTTAAAGTAGAAACAAGCCCTAAGAAGTCCTGAAAGAGACTTAGGAAGAGAACTATGATTAGTTCTTATAATAGGAGGTTCCGTATCATGGTCTCATGGAGCAAGATGAGTGTGTATTTAGATATGTTGAAAAGGCTTTAGAAGTTATCAAGTAAATGAAATTCTTGGTAGGCATAAATCAAATTACATGACCTTTTCTCACATTTACCAAGCTTGTACACCAAAACAAAAGTGAAAAGAGAAGGTATGGAGCTATCTATTGAAGCATAATAAAAAAGTAATTTTTGGAAAGTTACATCTTAATTTCAAATACTATGGTAATCATGTGGAAACATAGACCTATGCATGGGTTGTTTAACATAATGCTTCAAATTAGCATGCTCTCATTGAGTGCAATTGTTAACAAGATACACCTATAATGGAGGTGGTGAGGAAGTTACAAAGGTGTTTTAAAAAATGCAGTGAGAGGGTATAATCCAAGATATACAAAAGATGAAAATAGGAAGAAAGAAATTAAATCTTTTTAATAAATGCAAGTAGGGATGAAGTTGAATCATGCTACTTTTACTTTTGTGGATTAAACATACAATATGATAATTTGAATGCCCTTTGAACCCAATAATCGGATGTGGGGAGACTTTTATACTATTAAACATGAAATTTAGTTTCAAATAGTGCCACGCTAATAAAGAATAAAAGTGAAACATATAAACATAAATAAGATGAATGAGTTGTTTGAGAAAATGGCTTGAAGAAACCAACCTCAAGGCATGTGCAAAAGCAAAGATGTTCACAAAGTAGTTTTATTGAAAAATATTTATAATCTTTAATGTAAAATATAAAGCTGAAATGTACAACCTTTCTAGCATCCTCCCACCTTTGGACTAAAATAAAGCCCTAAAAGAAGTTATGGATACAACAATTTCAAATAACATTTAAAATCACTTTGTGAATGTTTCATGGCAACCATGAATTAGTCAGAGGTGCTCAAGGTACAAGAACCTCTGCTTACTTTGACATTTTACTCACTTGACTATTTGGGAATGTAGTTGAGAGCTTATAAAAATACAACTATTGAATATCGGTATAATAATAAGCGTACAATGCACATATTACACAAACTATCAATTCACAATTTTTGTGTGTGCATATATATACATTTGAAACCATAAAAATATTTTATTTTTGATTGAAAATTACTGATATCTAATTGATTAATAGATAGACTAATCTGACTACTAAACAATTTGCAATATGATCGATCTAGATACCGATAATAACTTTTATATTTGACCTAAATACAATTTATAGCTTTTTGATATGAGAAACAACCGTACGTACCTTATAGAGACTAGGGATAAAGGTGACTCAAACAAAGGCAAGAGTTTCTACCACTCATTAATGGGGGATAAATGATGACATGGCCATCTGGAAGATCAAGATAAGACTTCTAGTTTGGAAATGCTTCATTTGTCAAATAAAAGATGTTGTGTCACGAGTCACACATCAAAGTCAAAAGATGTTAGGTAGGCTAAATGTCCCATCCTTGGCTATACAGGGACCAAAATGCACCTTTTTTATTTGTTAAATAAATAAAAATTTAGAAAGTAATTGTACCTATAATTTTTAATCTAATTAATAAATAAAAATAAATTATTAATCAGGTGCATTTTGGCTCTTGCATAGACATTGTCGTCAATACGGGGCCCGAATGGAAGGTATTGGAAGAAATGGGTGATGATCCTCCAAGCAAAGCATCAAACTCGTGGGAAGTTATGTGGCCCAAAATTAGTCAATTAGAAACACCGAATGCGCTCCTGTCAAAACTCAAGCGGGGCATATTGCACGTAAACACAGTAGGTATCTCTTCCATGTACACATTTATGGGCAAGAATCTACCAATCTATAAATATGGGGTAGAGGAGGGAGGTTCAGAGATACAAATGCAACCAAGTGTAATAATACTTTGAGAGGAAGAGATGGAGAGTGAAAGAAAACCAATGATGTTGTTGGTTTTGGTAGTGGGGATTTCTCTGCTGTTTGGGAGTGTTTTTGCGCAGAGTGTCTCCTCCATCATAAGCCAGGATTTCTTTGACGCCATTCTTAGCGCTGCAGACAGTTCCTATACTGGAAAGAACTTCTACACCTACGATGGTTTCATCCAGGCCGTCGATGCCTACTCTGGCTTCGGTACCACCAGAACTTCAGACAATGCCAAGAGAGAACTCGCTGCCTTCTTCATCCATGTCATGCACGAGACTGGATGTAAGTCATCATTAATTTCAATCACTACTAATATTGTTGTGCCAATTTCCTATACCATTGTAATGACTGATGAGAGTATTGTGTTTTTGCAGCTTTCTGTTACATTGAAGAGATCAATGGGGCGACGAATGATTACTGTGATGAAACCAACACTAAGTATCCATGTGTTTCAAGGAAAGACTATTTTGGCTGGGGACCCATCTATCTATCCTAGTAAAATTGATCAATTCTTGCTTGAGCTTTATACATTGTTTCTATTTCTTCCCACTTTATATAAATGAGATTGAGTTTACGTGTTGTAGGAACTTCAACTACGGCCCAGTAGGAAAGGATATTGGCTTCAATGGGTTGAATGAACCAGAGAAGTGTAGAAATTAAAGAGCAGCAATCAAAATGAAAGAGATAACAAGAAAATAGAATACAAGATCAAATAAATAAAAATACATACTCTATTTTACAAAAGCAAAAACTTACAATTATTGCTGCATGATTCTTGTATATAAATTATATTTTAGCAAGAAGCTTTATTCAAGCTTAACAAAAATAAACTAACCATATCTTCTAATTAACAATCTACTGTGGAATCTGCCAATGTTGAGTGCTTGTAAAAAGAACATTAACTCCTTATTTTAAAGCGGTCTAAAATAGAACTATTAGATTGCTGGAGGCAAGTCTAAAATATAACTAATAGTTTATTGGAGGTGATGATATTAGCATCATTATCCTTCATACTCCCCCTTGATGCTGAGAGGACTCACAATTTGATCTCTGAGAGCCACAAATTGATCTTTTGTAACAGCCTTTGTGAAGATATCTACAATTTGATCCTTTATGTTAACATACTTCAATTCAACCACTTTCTTCTGTACCAAATCTTTGATGAAGTGTTGTTTCAAATCAAAGTGTTTGGTCCTACTGTGATGAACCGAGTTCTTGGCCAATTTAATAGCACTTATGTTGTCACAAAAAATTATAGTAGGCTGAACTTGTACCTCTCCAATTTCTTCAACTAGAAGCTTTCTAAGCCATAAAGCTTGTGTGCCAGCTGAAGTGACCGCAACATATTCCACTTCTGTAGAAGAGAGAGCAACCATACTTTTCTTCTTTGAACTCCATGTGATTAAACTAGAGCCCAAAGAAAAACAATTACTAGATGTAGATTTCCAATCATCCAAACTACCTCCCCAATTGGAATCACTAAAGCCAACAAGCTCAATTTTTTTAGAAGAATAGTGAATTCCAAAATCGAGAGTGTTTTTCACATACCTCAAAATTCTCTTGGCTGCCTTCATATGTTCTTCTGATGGATTTTTCATATACCTTGAGACCAATGAAATTGAATAAGCAATATCAGGTCTTGTGTGAGTTAGAAACATCAAATTTCCAACAATGCTTCTATATGATGTCTCATCAACAATTTCAGCACCATCATCTCTACACAATGTAACTCCATGAGAAATTGGAGTAGAAAGAGGTTTACAATCAGCCATATCAAATTTCTTTAGTATATCCTCTACATACTTTGTTTGACAAACAAAAATTTCATTTTCACGTTGATAAATCTCCATTCCCAAAAAATACTTCATGAGACCCAAATCTTTCATCTCAAATTCATTCATCATAGCAACTTTGAATTCCTCTTTCATCTTAGAACAACTACCCATATATAACAAATCATCAACATACAAACTCACAATGATAATATCATTACCTTCTTGCTTGTCATAAAGTGTAGGTTCACTCTTACTTCTTTGAAAGCCATTCTGTTGAAAATATCCATCAATCCTTGCATACCATGCACGTGGTGCTTGCTTGAGCCCATACAAAGCCTTCTTTAGCTTATAGACATGATCTTCTTTGCCTTGAACTTCAAAACCTTGTGGCTATCCCACATATACTTCTTCTTCTAAGTACCCATTCAAGAAGGCACTTTTCACATCCATGTGATGAATAGTCCATTTCTTTTGAGCTGCAAGAGAGATTAGCATTCTAATAGTTTCTTGTCTTGCTACAGGTGCAAAAGTTTCTTCATAATCAATGCCATACCTTTGAGTGAAACCTTTAGCAACCAATCTTGCCTTGTATCTTTCTACACTCCCATCACTATTATACTTGACCTTGTAGACCCATTTCGTGCCAATCTTCCTTTTCTCATGAGGAAGCTCTACAAGCTCCCAAGTCTCATTCCTATCAATGGAATCCATCTCTTCATTCATTGCTTGCATCCAAACCTCATTAGTACATGCATCTTCAAAACATGATGGCTCAAAATCAGCTTTAGCAAGTAATGCAAAATTTACTGTCTCACCTATTGGATCCTCTTCATGTGCTTGATTTTGACACTTTTGATAAATATCACTTAATCTTCTTACCTTTCTTGTATTACTTGGGCTTGAGGATGGACTTCCACTTGGAATTGAAGAGGGGCTACTTGGTGGACTTGAAGATCTTAAAATAGATTCATTAGTTGGCTGCTCATTATTATTATCAACAATAATATCATCATCCAAAACTGATTTTGGCTTTTCAACATGGCCTTTTTGATGACCATAAACTCCCCCTTCATCAAAAATCACATCTCTTGAAACAACAAGCTTATGAGTAAGAGGATTATACAATATGTAAGCCTTGCTTTCCTCACTATAACCCACAAAAATGCATGATTCACTTTTAGCATCTAGCTTTTGCCTATTCTAATCAAGGATACAAACATAAGCCAAACAATTGAAAACTTTAAAATGATTTACATTAGGTCTTTTCTCATACCATGCTTCATATGGAGTCATCTTGTCTAAGGCACTTGTAGGACTTCTATTGAGAATATAGACTATTGTAGCAACTGAATCAGCCCAATAGGAATTGCTCAAACCCTTGGTTTGTAACATACTCCTTGCCATTTCTACCATAGTATAGTTCTTCCTTTCAGCCACACCATTCTATTGAGATGTGTATGAAGTTGTTAGTTACCTCTTGATCCCATTTATCTCACAAAAATTTTGAAAATCTTTTGAGAAAAACTCTCCTCCGTGATCTATTCTCAAACATCTGATTGTGTTTCCTTTCTCATTCTCTACACGAGCTTTAAACCTCTTGAAAGTAGCAAGGGCTTCATCCTTAGTCTTCAAAAAATACACCCAACACATGCGTGAGTAATCATCAATAAAATTAATGAAATATGATGACTTACCCAAACTTTGTGTTTGCATAGGACCACAAATATCTGAATGAATAAGTTGTAGGGGGTGCTGAGCCCTCCATGCATTGCCTTTTGGAAATGAATCTCCTGCGTGCTTTCATTTTGCACATCCTTCACAAATCTTGTTATGCTTTTCAACCTTAAGCAATCCAAGAACCAATGCATTGGATGTTAGAACCTTCAAACTATGAAAATTCAAATGGCCATATCTGAGATGCCACAACCAACTTTTATCCTCATATGCCATATTAACAAGCTAGTTATCATTTTCACCAAACTTCAAGGGGAACATCCTATTCTTTGTCATAGGAACAACTGTAATTACTTTATTGCCATGATTCTTATCATAGATAGTACATTTCATATTCTCAAATACTACTCTATAATTCTTCTCACATAGCTACCCAACACTCAATAAATTATGTTGTAATTTGGGAGTATAATAAATATCCTGAACACTTTTCATATCTTCTTTTGTCTGAACATCCATGGCTCCTTTTGCTACAACCTCTACTGTATTGTTATTTCCAAGAGTAATATTGGATTTATAGCCATCATCAAGCTTTGAAAAAATATCCTTGTTACTAGACATATGGTTAGAGCACCCAGAATCTAAATACCAAATATCATTCTTATTTTTTTTTGCTTTGTTATAACACAAGAATAAATTACTTGAGGAAGGATCCTCATCTTGTTGAGCATAATTTGCATTATTGTTACCTGATTTCAGCCTACACTCTCTCTCAAAGTGTCCATACTAACTGCAATGGTAACATTGAATGTTTCTTTTATCAAATCTACCTTGGCCTCTTCCTCCTTGAGCACCTCCTCTTCCTCTAGTTCCTCTTGAAAAGTTATGATTTTGACCCCTTCCCAAGCCTCTGTGGATGTTATTGCTTCTGCTAGCACCATCATTCTTTGAAATTTGCAATTGGGAAGCAAAAGCCTTCTCATTAATGCTAGTAGAAGTGTCCCTTATTCTATCCTCATGTGATATGAGAGATCCAACTAGCTCATCAAACTCCAAGGTGGCTAAATTTTTACTTTCTTCCACAATAATTGCTACAGTATTCCATTTTGGGGTTAGAGATCTCAATACCTTCTGTATCACATGCTCTTGGCTCATAGGTTCACCCAAAGTGGCCATTTTATGAACCACATCCTTGACTCTTACACAAAAATCTCCCACATTCTCACTTTCCTTCATCTTCAAATTCTCATATTCTCTCTTCAAGGTTTGTAGTTTCACAACCTTGATCTGGTCATTGCCATGGTAAGCATCTTTTAGAGTCTTCCAAGCCTCCTTTGTTGTCTGTGCATCAGCAATTCTGGGAAACAAGCTCTTCTCAAGAGTCATTTGAATGTGAAATAGAGCCATTGCATTCTTCTTCTCAGCTTCCTTCTTCAATCTCCTCTCATTAGTTGTGAGATCATCCCAATTCTCAGGTTCTTCATATCCTGATTCAATGATCTCCCAAAAATCTTTTCCTATCAAAAAGGTCTTCATCTTGATTGACCAATATTGATAATTAGCTCCATCAAAATCTAGAATTTGTAAATTATTTGCCATGCTGAAAGCTTCACAATCCTAAAGCTCTGATACCAAATGTAGAAATTAAAGAACAACAAAACATAATACAAGATCAAATAAATGAAAATACTGAACATGACAGAGGATACTCTATTTTACAACAGCAAAAACTTACAATTATTGTTGCATGCTTCTTGTATATAAATTATATTTTAGCAAGCAACTTTATTCAAGCTTAACAAAAATAAACTAACCGTATCTTCTAGTTAACAATCCACTATGGAATCTGCCAATGTTGAGTGCTTGTAAAAAAAACATTAATTCCTTATTTTAAAGCGGTCTAAAATAGAACTATTAGATTGCTAGAGGCAAGTCTAAAATATAACTAATAGTTTATTGGAGGCGATGATATCAACATCATTATCCTTCAAGAAGTTAGCGCAAGACCCCTCCATTTCATTCAAAACAACAGTGTGGTATTGGATGAAGCAGAGCAACTGTCATACTGCTATCACTTTTGGACAGGGATTTGGAGCCACAATCCAAGCTATTAATGGTGCCATCGAATGTAATGGGAGTAGACCAGACATCGTTAACAAACCTATAAACTACTACAAAAATTACTGTGAGAAGTTGGGAGTTGATCCAGGCTCCAACCTCTCCTGCTAACTTTACAGATCATAATTACGATTGCAAAATAAGATAGCAGATCGACATTATGCCGTACTATCAGCAATATTTATATGCATTTATTATATAAAATATGATGTCCTCTAGTTTGAAGAGTAGAGTGGGAATAAAGATCTTGAAATTCAAATAGCTTTTCACACTTTGTTTTGGATATTTCTGCAATCAAATGTGATTTGTCATCAAGAGGGGATGGTTTCATCTTAATTTGGTATATAGTTGTTTGAATTTGTATGTCTTTTATTTTTAAATTTTGATTTCTTGTATGTTTAAATATGAGGTTACATCAATGTATTTTTTTGTTGGACTAAAATGGTCCAAAAAAAAATAGCAGATTCATAATTGTGCACTAGTTTATTGGTGTGCTGATATAACATCACATAATTTACTATTTTTCTACATTTACTGAAATCTAGTAATAAGTATTTACATGACACTTTTTTATGTTTAAATATGAGGCTACATCAACATATGTTTTTTTGGATGTTTAAAATGGTCCCCAAAAAATAGAAGACTCTAATTGCCCAATAAGTCGTGTTTATTGGTGTGATGATACAACATCACATAATCACTATTTTTCTCTATTTATTGAAATCTTTTCAGAAATAACTATTTACATGGCACTTTTTGTACTCTGAATAAAGGATTAATTTTGACCAACTATCATTTCTATTATTAGACCCTCTACCACAACGATACCTTCTTCCCTATAATTTTTATTCAATCAATATATTAAATACATCTATTTAAAAGAGTTTACATATAAATGTATTAATTTATCTATATTTTTAACAAGTCATTTCTTTCATATTTATTATTATGTTGATAGTGCCAAAAATTTTACAATCTAAAATTTTAATAATTTAGTTACTCCATAATATAGATACAAAATAATTGATATAATACTATGAAAATAAATTATTTCTATTATATTTTATTAAAACACATCTTTTCTATTTTCTTTCTAACTATTAAAGTGTACAAATATTCTTTTAAATGAGATATTGATTAATAAAAACATATTAAAATTATATTAAAAAAACTAATACAATAAGAATGGGATAAGAAGTTGTAGTTGAATGAAAATATAGTATTACTTTAGTAAGCATCTATAATTTATGATTATGGGTCTATGTTGAAATTATATCTATTATTTGGGATGCATCAATACTCAATTTTTTTAGGAAATTGAATTATTCTAGCATCAAGGGTAAATGTTATAGATGGGTAGAAGGATAGTATTATGGATGGTTATGAGGGACGTGACTCATGATAAAAATGGAGAAGAGATATTTATTTTAGAGAATGCACCATATTAGTAAGGATATGCCTAATTTAGGATGATCACATTCAATATTTTTAGGAAATTAAATTATTCTAGCATGAAGGATAAAGGTTTCAGATGGGTAAAAGGATAGTATTATGGATGGTTATGAGGGATGTGACTCGTGATAAAAAAATGGAGAGGATAGAATTTTTTTTAGAGAATGCGCCATATTAGTAAGGATATGCCTAATTCACGATGATCACATTCAAGTTATATAGGAAATTAAATTTTCAAACATCATGGGTAAAGGTTTTAGATGGGTAGAAGGATAGGATTATGGATTATTTTTTTGATGGGTAGGATTATGGATTGTTATGAGGGATGTGACTCATGATTAAAGAAAAATGGAGAGGATGAAATTTTTTTAAAGAATGGACCATATTAGCAAGGATATGCCCAACTCATGATGATAGCTCTAGGTGTTTGCTATAAAAATTGGACATATCAAAGGATTTCAAAAAAATAGTTCACTATCTTGTTGATATCCTTATCAATATGTAAATTTTGAATGAGAATAGGTATGATGGAAAGGGGATGCCAGTGTGATATGGTTGATTGGTTAATAGTTGTGAAGGTTGGATTCTAGGGCTTATAATTGTTGAGATTATAGATATTTAGATTTATAATCGTAGATTCAAGATTTCAAGAATTTAGGATGTAGATAAACTTTTAGAGCTTTACTATTTAGAATTTTATGTATTTTATGTTCTTGCATGGGTTCATTTCGATACATGGATGCATCCAAGTATATTTTAATCACAATTTATGATCCATTAGGAAAATGTTATTCTTTCAAAGTCTCACAAAGGAGCTTGACTTAGGTACTAGAGTAGAGGTCAATAAACAACCTTGTAATTGTACAAGATGAAAAGGGAAAAGAAATGCAACATATATTTTACTAAGTTAATCACTTCCCCATTTCATGAATTGCACATTAGGAAGGAAGAATGCCCCTAATAGGCTCGAGAGGTGACTTAGGCTCTAAATGGGGACCAATTTTTTCCTTCACTAAATAATGTAATTGAAATGAAATGGGAATGATTATGTAATGTAATTGATCTACTAGAGAAGTCGCTAAAAAATTGATCAAAATAGATTGATATAAACTGATATTGAGCTGAAACTGACAGAAATAGAAACCAGACTTGATGAAATAGACCTACACTAGAAATTTCAGTTAAAAATTGTAGGAATATGGCAAAAATAAATTTGTACCAAGGGGAGAGGGAGAAAATCGATCTATTCTTAACACTTTTGGGAGAAATTTTCATGGAATCTGCAACTATTCTTGTACTCTCCAAATCTAAAATCATAACTCTCTAACCTATTCCTATACACAAAAAAAATGGGGAAAAGGTTGGGAAAATGGGTTTTCCTTGGTCAAACCCCCTTTTTAGAAATCAACCTTAAAATTTATTGATTTACCTTGCATAAACACTTATCAATAGATGTAGAAATTATGCAAATCCATGAAGATGCTTCAATGTACTTGGAATCCAAAGAGTTGACCTTGGAATGTGATGTAGCTAGGATCAAGGATGCCTTCACAAATGCATAGATCTATAGTTTCCACTCCAAGATCTAGATTGTAGATATACTTGATAACCACATGCAAAGAAGGGGAGAGAGAGAAGGATGAATGGATGAATCTTCTTGCTTGATTGAGAATTCCTCTACTTGCCCATCATGGGAGATAAACTTGCATCAATTAGAGAAGATTATATTTGATTTGATGAATCTTTAAAAACCAGAGACTTAGAGATCTTGAATTAGATGCTTTCCTTAAAATCTTGAATCCAAATCCTTAATTTATCTTTGATTATTTGCACTTTATTTAATAGATAGATTGCACTTGATTGTTTGTTTGTAAATGAGGAAAGAGGAGGTCCTTTTGTACTTTACTCCCTCATTTTGTGGTTTAAATTCGATCCAAGCTAACCAAAATTGAAAAGCTCACAAGAAGACCTCGATATCAGGATCTAGGAAAAATTTGGGCCCAAAACCCTAGGAAATATCACCATTGGCAATGTGTCCCATGTAAAAAAGGCTCAAATTTCACAAGGAGATTGGGGATAGTGAATAGGTGCAGGAGAAGAAAACATAGGTCACTAGGATCAAGCATAATGGACATTCATACCTTGAAATCACAAAAATGGGGTCTAATAACTTTCCTAAAGCATCTAATTATGGGTGCTAAATTTTTAAGACTATACATTTAGTCCCCACTTTAGTGAGAGTACGAGACAAGATCATGCTCACGATAAAGTATCTATAAATGCATAAGAATAATCTTATCAAGGTTAGGGAGGCAAAGAAACATCAAGCTCCGAAGTGGCTTTAAGTCTTCATCAAATTTGAAATCAAGATAAGAGAGGCATTGCTCAAAAGAGAGAAGAAAGGAAAAGGAGAGAGAAGTGTGATCACTAGCCTAGTAAGAGATTATCTTTCTATGGATTACACAAAGGAAGAGCTGCAAAAGATGGCATCGAAAGGTCTAGAAATCCGTCTTATGTTAGTCAATCGATAAAAAATGATCATTCCTTAAGGAAAGTATTATCTCCATTAAGGGATCCAAAAAGGGAATGATCGGGCCTAAGGAACGAATTGTGTCCTGTTTATATCTTATGTTGAGGGTGTCACAACTCTTCACTACATGCCCCTTGACCTTTAAGTAAATTTATCTAACTTGTAATTATATCTTAACTTATATATTTATATTTTTAATTTTCTTAGTTATTATATATTATTACATCGTATTTCATAAGGGAGACATTACACCATCACATGGATCAAACAAAATTATGGGGAGATCACCAACATAGAGTTAGCATTTAAAAATATGAAAAATCTCTACCAATGTAATTAGAAGATCTTTATAGAACACCATGCGCTAAGAAAATAATCTTAAATGGGTTTGACAACGTAGCAACATTCCCTATATCAATGAACTATCTACAAATGGTTCCATAATGTATAAATAAGTTTAACATGGAGATCCAAAAAATCAAACTTCATCGTGGAGAATTTGCATTCTTAGTGAAGATTCTATTTAGAATATATCTTCAAAATCACATTTTTCACAAACATATTCATTGTGGAAGAATATTTTCAATAGAGAAATCTAATGGAGATGAAAGAAAAATAATAAAAAAGAAGTTTATGAATGCTCCTCATTGCATGAATTATTCTACAAGGTGTTCCAATTGGTGCATATGCTTTATTTTCATTAGGTGCATTAATCACATAAAATTGAAATTGTGTACGTTCTTCAATTTCAATAGGTGCATTAGATGCAGTAATCATATCAAATTAAAATGGTGCATGTTCTTCAATTTCATTAGGTGCATTAGGCTAATTTGGTGTATTAGGTGCATTCATCATATCAATTTGAAATGTTGCATGTTCATCATTTTCATTAGGTGCATTAGATGACGTACCTTCACATAATATCCTCATGCGCTCCCTTTGTCTTTCCTTTGTTGCCTCTTGTTGTTCAATTTGTTCCTCTCTTGTTCTTTCTCATCATTGATATCAGTTGTCCTACACATAATATCATGATGAACATACACAATAATTTACCAAAAAGATTGTAAATTATCCTCATTTAGTTATAATCTTTAAAAGTATTAACACTAAAATATGTTCAAGAACAAACCAAAAAATAAGAAAAATCAATCATTTGAAATCATATGTGACAAAAAATAATGAAAACCTATCTAATACTGTTACAGAAAGAGAAGAAAAACAACAGTAGGCCCTTGAAATAAGTTGTAATGCTATTTTTTAGGTTGTTGGGAATGATATTTAGCTCAATGGAATGGGTACAGGTTGTGTTCAATCAAAACCCATACAAGTTCCATTGAGCTAAAGTGCAATGTTCATATTGGTCTTGAATGCACAATGTCCATAGTTTTAGAGAACTCATACAAGTTTTTCTTATGTAAAAATGTCCACAGAGAGAGAGAGAGAGAGAGAGAGAGAGAGAGAGAGAGAGAGAGAGATAAGGTAGTTCTCAAGAAGGAGGATAATTATGGCTCAAAATAGACAGAGATGGTGATGGGGAAAGGAAGACGAAAGTGAGAGGGAATGGGGAGAGACATGCATATATAGACACACACACACACATCTATATAAATATATGCATATATATCTACAGATATGCATATATACATACATATACACATATTATATATGTAAGTATATACATTTGTGTGGTGTATGCTAAGTTTACAAGCATATGTTTTTATTTCTTCATAACCCATACGGATTCTGTAGAAGTAAAACTCATGCTTTTAGTTCTACATAACCCATACGAGTTATGAAAAACTAAAAAAGATCTTTTTTTTCTTACAGAACCCGAGCGGGTTTTTTAGTACTTAGGAACTTGTACGTGTTATGATTCGGTAAAAGGGTTGGACAACGATCCTAAGGCTTAGAAGCCCGTTTTCCCTCTATTTCTCTCCCTTTACATGTCTTTTTTTTTCCCAAGATGTTTTCTCAACTTCGTCATCATCAAGTTTTTACATCATCAAGTGGGTATTTGTAAAATTACCACCATCATCTCATTTGTCTTCTTAACTTTCTAACCATATAAATTTTCTTTTTTTCGACAACATTATCATAGTAAACTTTATTTTTCGTAATCAATGTCTTCACAATTCTTAGAGACATATGTCTACCATTTTCTTAATAACTTTTGATCTACTTGACCAAATTCAAAACAAATTACATATTATTGTTTTACACTTGACTATAAACTCACCAAAGAGTCAATAGAATTTCTGACACATGTCAATATTTTATTGGTTTACATTAAATATTTAACGGTAAACCGCAATGCACTATCATTCACATGATGCTATTATAGTCTACCGCTTGTATTGGTATATAAAATTAAAAAAGATTTCAGATGATAAGATACACTACAAATAATATTCATTTATATTTGACTTTACACAGTTTTCAACTTGAGTGAGACAAATAATATCCATTTATATTTGACTTGGACTCAATCTAAAAGTTTTAACGCCAAGTCAAGTCTACACAGCCATCTAGAACATGAAGATGGGACTTCGCTGTCCAAACGCTTCATCTGTCAAATAAAGAGGCTACGTAAGATCAAAGTCATAAAATAATAATAGTTTGACTGGACTCTGGCCTCGGAAGGGACGAATAAGTGGTGAGTATTGGGAGGAGAAATGGTTTCGTCAAATGGAGGACATAGCGCGTAAACGCGTTATGTATTTCTTCCATCTCATACTCATTTGGCAATCTATAAATAGCGGGACAAGGAGTATACAAATGCAAGCAAAGCATAACAGAGTCGAGGAAGAGATATAATAGAGATGGGGAGTGAAAGAAGGGCAATGTTGGTTTTGGCAGTGGGGATTGCTCTTCTGTTTGGGAGTCATGTTTCTGCGCAGAATTGCGGGTGTTCGAGCAATTTGTGTTGCAGCCAGTGGGGATACTGCGGCACTGGTGATGATTACTGCGGCACCGGCTGCAAAGAAGGCCCATGTAACACCACCCCCACTCCCTCCACTGGCACTGGAACTCCTGTCTCCTCCGTCATTAGCAAGGATTTCTTTGACGCCATTCTCAGCGTTGCAGAGAGCTCTTGTGCTGGAAAGAATTTCTATACCTATGATGGTTTCATCCAGGCCGCCGATGCCTACTCTGGCTTCGGCACCACCAGAACTTCTGACGATGCCAAGAGAGAGCTTGCTGCCTTCTTCGCCCATGTCACGCACGAGACTGGATGTAGGTAACCATCATTTTCTGCAATCACTACGAATATACTGTTGTGCCAATTTCCTATACCATTGTAATGATCACTGATGAGAGTATTGTGTCTTTGCAGCTTTCTGTTACATTGAAGAGATCAATGGCGCGTCGAACGATTACTGCGATGAAACCAACACTCAGTATCCATGTGTTGCAGGGAAAGGCTACTTCGGCCGAGGACCCATCCAGCTATCCTGGTAAATTAATCAATTCTCGCTTGAGCTTTATAGAGTATTGCTTCTATCTCTTCCCACTTTATATTAATGAGATTGACTTGATTGTTGCAGGAACTACAACTACGGTCCAGCTGGAAAGGACATTGGGTTCGACGGGTTGAATGAGCCGGAGAAGGTAGCGCAAGACGCCGCCATTTCGTTCAAGACAGCAGTGTGGTTTTGGATGAAAAATAGCAACTGCCACAGCGCCATCACTTCTGGACAGGGATTCGGAGCCACAATCCAAGCTGTCAATGGCGCCATCGAATGTAACGGTGGTAAACCAGACGTCGTCAACACGCGTATAAGCTACTACAAAAATTACTGCGAGAAATTGGGAGTAGATCCAGGCTCCAACCTCTCATGCTAATTTTACCTCACCTCGCTACATATCTCTCTAATTACATTTACAACGGCAAAAATAACATGGCAGACGAACATTCTGCCTTATTGTCCTCTATATTAATGTTCAAGTGCTAAATAAAATAAATTTTACTTGAACTAAAACATCTGATGTCGTCTACATTGACGAATTTCCAGTGGGAATAAAGATCTTGAAATTCAAATAGATTTCACAGTTTGTTCTGAGTATTTGTGTGAGATAAAACTTTGTTATTTAATTTTATACATTAAACTATACTTTACAATGTGATTTATTATTTAATAATGATAATATGTGTTTCTATCTTATCCCAGATTTAAATATAAACTAATAAAAGTATCTTGAATGCTTCAGAGTCTACATATATCTATACCAATTTATATATAACTTTTATTTATTTTTTTGGGCTACTAAGAGAGTTTTGTATTGCATTAAAGAAATTCAGAAGTCTCCCTCAAATGCAGAAGGATTGCTAAAAACATGTTTCAAGATCTTGTCTATATTCTTATCAAGGTCGAAAGTAGGAATATCAATAGGTATGATGGAAACATAATGTGGATGTGATGGATGTGAATGAGATGATGTTGTGATATGCATGACTCGCTAATAGTTGTGAAGGTCAGATGGTATGAGTGGGTGGAAGAAATTTGTTTCCATGTGTATAATACACATAGATAGCTAATTTATTCGCGATACTTACAAATTAGTTTTCATCTTAAATTACTTTCTCAAGGTGTCATCAATGTGGTTTTCACTAGGATGAACTTTTCTTTTTACTACTTTGATTTTTTGTTTCCATTTATATTTTGAGATTATTGGATTTTAGTTTTAATTGATTATTTCAATGTCAAACTAATAATATCTATTTTAAAATGTCTATTTCATGTGGACTATTTACTTGTGGTTTGCTCTAGATTGATCTTGTTATGAGCATTGTTGACTAGTAAGTTGGCTTCTCGGAAAGGTTAACAAGGCATGATCATAGTCCCTATGATATTAGGTATTTCCAAGAAATCGAAGTGTGATGTATGTTGAATGAAGGATATGGTGATGGAGGTATGTTGGATGATGGACCGATATATGTAAGTGTAATCTATCTTCACTATTTAGCTTTATTGTGCTATTATACACTCCCCTATACAATTTTTATAATATGCACATTTATGTTTTATTAAATGTTTAAATATAAAATAATATTTAATATATTCAATACATATATTTCAAATAGTTTCCATATAAAAATATTAATTTAACTATAAATTTAACAAATTATTTCATTCATATTTATGTATATCATTATGTTGATAGCGTCGAAATTTCACAATCTAAAATTTTAATAAATTAACTATTCACAATTTAATAAATTATTTATAGTATATTTATTGAAAATATATAACTTTCCTACTCCATCTATTTCTAGCTTTTAGGGCCCATTTGGTAGTGGACCATTTCCAGCATTTGCCTGGAATTGGCATTTGTTATTGCCCATTTCGTCGAATCCTCAGTTTGACAGTGCAATATGAAAATGGAATAGGAATGTGTTAATGCTCATTTTGGTTCAAAATGAGCATTAACATCTTCCATCTAAAAAGGTGGAATTGGGATTTGAAATTGGAATTTGAATGGAGGGAAAGCAAATTTTTAAATTTTTCATGTGGGGGGGGATTTAATTTATTTTTTATTTGGGTGGCGGGGGGATTTAATTTATTTTTTATTTGTGTGGGGGGCGATTTAATTTATTTTTTATTTGTCTAGGTGGTTTGTAACTTTGATGTTTGTAAATTTTTTGCCGAATTTTTTTTTCAAATTTTTTAACGAATTTTTTTTCAAATTTTTTTTCGATTTTTGTCAAAAAAAATTTCAAATTTTTTTTTTTAAAAAATGATTTTTTATTTTTTTGAATTTTTTCTCTAATTTATTTTCTAAATTTTTTGTCGAATTTTTTTCGAACTTTGGTTGCAGTGATTGTAACTTGGTTGCCTGCCACCAACTTTGGATACCTAAAATGGTCTGCGATTACATTTTAAATTCAATTCCATTAATAAAAATGATTTATTAAATTTAAAAACATTAAAACAATTCAAAAAAAAATTTAAAAAAAATCATACTCAAATTCCAATTCCAGTTTCAAAAAGTGGAACCAAACGGTCGAAAAATAATCCAGAAATGAAAAATCGGATTACCAAATCCATGATTTGACCATTTTCAACATTTGATCAAATTCATCATTTCCTAATTCCCGCTACCAAACAGGCCCTTAAAGTATACATGTATTCTTTTAAATAAGATATTTGTTAATAAAAATATATTAAGATTATATATTAAAAAAACTAATATAATAAGACTAAGATAAGAAGTTGTAGGTCAATGAAAATATAGCATTATTTTAGTAAGTATCTAGAATTTATGATTATGGATCTATGTTGAAATTAGATTTGTTATTGGGATGGGTCAACATTTAATTTTTTGGGAAAATAAATAATTTTATCATCAAGGGTGAAGGTTTTAGATGGGTAAAAGTGTAGGATTATGGATGGTGATGAGGGATGTGATTTATGATGAATATAAGGAGGATAGATTATTTTTTTTAAGAATGCACCAAATTAGTAAGGATATGCTCAATTCATGACGATAGATTGAATTATTTTCTATAGAACCTCGTATATTTCAAAGACTTTTTTTTAAAATGATTCACTATCTTTTTGTTATCCTAATCAATATCAAAAGTTTGAATGAGAATAGGTATAACAACATGTGGATGAAAATATGATATGGTTGAATGGTTAATAGCTATGAAGGTTGGATTCTAGGATTTAAAATTTACAAATTGTAGATTTAAGGTTTCTAGATTTTATGATGTAGATAAAATTTTGCAACTCTGGTATTTAAACTTTTTGGTTTATGTATTTTATGTTTTTGCATCTGTCCATTTGGATATGTAGATGTCTTCAAGTATAGTTTAATCATATTTTATGGTTCGAACGTAAGAAAATGTTCTTCTTTTAGAATCCCATAAATGTACTAGTCTTAGGTACTAAAGAAGAGCTTAATAAAAAAAATCTTGTAATACATAAAATAATCCATGTAATGTACATCATATTGAAAGGTAAATAAATTCAAACCATAAAATTTTTAAGAATGCCTCACTTCTTATTAAGCTAATGGATAAGGCGATATGATATGCACTTTTAGAAACCTATATAATAGGAATCCCTTATATACTAGGTAAGATATGCTAAAATCAACTAAACATATAGTCTCAAAAGATTTTCCATGAAAGTACAATCTCTTAAGAATTACTTAATAAGTCAATTTTTATAGACCATTTATAAAAATCAACATCCAAACAATGTATTGTAATGCATGCCAATAATAAGACTCATGTATCTATAATATACTTATTTTTATTTTAAATTTAGCATGTGGAAGAAAAGATAACATACAAAAGAAAATAGTTCACTACACATTATAGCTCTATGATTACTTTTTTTGGTGGTTGAGCATGATTGTACAGATTCAAATATCTTATTCTTTTAACTTCATGAGCTAATACTATACGTCAAACAAACATTTAAGTGAAAATATTTATCTAAGAACTACTTAGTTGTTCATCATGAATACTAGACACTATCAAGGTAAAAAAATTTAGTTTCTATATTGGACTAATACCATCGCACTTATTCTATTATTGTAGATTCCTTAAGATGACAAGGAGAATTCTTGGAAGTCAATTTTATGAAGCCAAGGTCTCTAACAAGTCATTTCTATGTTCCAATGTTTTATTAAATAGAAAATCAATGATGTGTTGATAGCTAAATTTTAAATAGTTCAGGAGGTATTTCAGAAACTTTAGCATTTTAATTTGTGATTTTGTTTTAAATTGTGTCATTTTATTTTGATAAATAATAACTTAGCTTGAATGAGGATGCAAGTTGATCTCATAAACCCTTATCATGTACTATTTTATTTTATAATTTGACCTATAGTACCTTGAGTTTGGACATCAAAGGATTCTTTAAAAGAATTTCTAATTTGAAATGTCTTGTGCCCCATTAAGTTTGGTCTAGCCTACAATCCATCAAATGGTGTATATTTATTAGAACTTAAAAATTCCCATTTAACTATATCAAAATTTAATTATAGAAAAAGAAATAAATATTGTGGGTTCTTAAGATGGCTACATGCCTCATTTATTGATAAAAATCAAAAGTGGAACTCATTTCCTATAGTGAAGGATTCACTATAATGTTTAACTAAAGAAATAATCCATTATTTTAAAAAATAATAGTAGCTTTAAATATATTTCAATTGTATTTTATAATGACTAATAGTTCATTAAAATATTTTTAATAACTAACTCTCTAGCTATAATAATTACATATTTGTATAGGATAGTTGTTTTGATATCTACTTTAACTAAAAAATAGATTATTTGCACTACCAATACTTGAATTTTGAGTGTTTCTTTCATCATGAAAGATTGAATGTTATGATAACATGGTTGTAGTCTATATCTGTTGTACATATTCATACTTTCATGGTTGCAAAAGATTGATTCTTGTAGATATTTCTCATTGCAAATACTTTATGAGAAATTTAAATCTAGGGAGAACCATTTTTTTTTTATAGTACTATGAGTAGATCCTAAAATTATGTATTCTATAAGATGCAAATATTTATTTCAATTTTCTTTCATATTTAAATATAAACTAATAAAAGTATCTTGAATGCTTCAAAGTTTATCTTTTTTTTTTTTTTTTTGGCAGGGGGGGGGGGGGGGGGTGCTAAGAGAGTTTTGTATTTCATTAAAGAAATTCACATGTCTCCCTCAAATGCTCATTATGATCATGGCCTCGAACACAAATTTCAAACACTATCCGTGGTCCATTCATGAAGTACCAATCCTATCTAAATAAACCTAAATTATATGCATCTGCTAAATAATTCTATTATGTTTATTCTTCATTTTGCTGGCACGAGTGACACCTAACATCAAAACCACATACATGGTATTATTCCATTATTTTTAGTATAGTCCTCCCATCTATAGCTAAATTTACAAGGCTATCTTCCACACCATTTTCTTGCCTATATACATGATCCAACACAATAAGATTGAATTTCCTATATATTTCCAAAGCAACTTCTAGTAGAAAATTCAACTTCCAATATGGGATTGATCTTTTCTCATGACATTTATGACAATGCTGAAATCTCCTTCCACCGTCAATTTATCTAATTTTAAATCCAAACATTTCTTGAGCACCTCAATCAGAGCCCATAATTTTGTTGCATTATTTGAACTTTGTGAAAGAGGTTTAACTACTTAGGGAATGTCTCCATTCTATTGCATAGCTTATTTTTGCTAGCAACTACTCAACATTTTGTGGAATAAGTTTTAGAACTAGTGGCCCCATAGATGGTAACTTTTCTATTTATTTTTAAGAAATCTTTTTAAATGTTATTTTTTAAATTAAAGTTGAAAATAATAAGATGGAAAAAATGGTGAAGACACATGTCACTTTTCTCAATAATTAGTTGCTTCTTATTTCTAGCTGAGCCCCTTTTTTTCAAAGTTTATTTTCAATTTGTAAGCAGTGGCTACTCCACTAAAGTAAGGAAAGATTCTAATTTATCCTTTTCCCCTAACTAAAAGTTTACATGTCCAAACACTCTAGCTACTTAAATTTAAGAAGAAATTACAGTTAACTAGTCGCATGGAGACATAAGGTTGTTCTATATTTTAGTCACATCACTATATGCATAGTGTCAAAAATTCATAATATGCAATTTTAATAATTTGATTATACCATTATGTATATACATAACAAATGATAATAATGAAATGAAAACAAACAGATTTATATTTTACATTCCAAAACACACAAATTTTCCTAAGTTTTTTATTAGGGTAAAAAATAGTTTTGAAGGGGCCCCCAAACCCTTTACAAGCAGATTTTGAGGACGATTTGGAACCCCACCAAGATGAAAAGATGCAATAAATAGAAAATTACAAAAAAATAGCCCAAAACTAGTGGGCATACAACATCTCTACAACATAGATCATATAACAGTTTAGCTTCCCAAAAGAACTTAGCACGCCAATCTCTTACACTAGCAAACAAACAACAACTCTACAAAATAGATCATACAACACTTTAGCTGCCCAAAATAGCTTAATACAAGGACAACTCCTTTCAACAAAGAAATATTCTCCCAAGAAAGGAGATCCTTAGGGTTTTGAAAGGCACTCCAAATCTTAACATTCAATTTTACTATGGCTCCCAAAATCATCAATACAAATAGCCTAAATAGATTGTCATTAAAAAACTATCTAAAACTATGGGCTTTTGAAATACTCCCCAAACTACCATAGGATTTCACTTGGCTCCCATAAGCACATTGGGTTTTAAATGGCTCCCAAAACCATAGTTCATAGGCATTTGAATGACTCCACAATCCATGAAGAACATCAATGGGTAAAAGTACAAAGTTATGTCATAGTAGAGGACAACCGATGGGTTCCTGCCGAAGGTACTTTCAGCTGGACATGGTTTGGTCAAATAGTGTATGATCGAATGTGTGTGGCACATATGCATCACCATGTGGCGTCAATGTGGTAGCCAAGTTTCGGTCGAAATAGGTACGACCGAATAAGCAATTTGAGTAAAAATAAGTGTAATATGTTTAATAAATGAGGAATTGGTGCATATATATGCAAGTGGGTTCGATCGAACCAAGTTCAACCGAAACTACTTATGTGGCATCCCATGTGGTAGCCAAATAAGAAAAATGTGCAGAATTATAGAATTTCTCACTTCTGCAGCTAATTTCTTCATCAACTTTATTTAAAACATAAAAAATACCCTTTTGTAGAGCTCAAAGTCAAGATTATTATCATATATAATTTTTATAACATTTTCATTAGATTTAATATATTATAATTTCAAAATACTGCAAGTAGGTATTTTAACATTCGAGAAGATGATGCTTCAAAAAAAGAAAAAATTAGTAAATCATGTAAAAAAAATAAAAAATTAGATTTAACACTAGAAGAGAGAGTTCTCTTCAAGAATATATAAGTTTTTTTCTGAATGGTGTATATTTGATAGGGTAAATTTGGTGAGAGACAAAAACTATTTATTTCAGGTAAGTCTGACTTTGAATAGTTATAATAGAGAAAATATACATCGGGAACCAATCTTTCTTTTTCTATGCACTGGCTATACATGTCATATAAAAAAAATTTTAAAATCAAAGGAAAAAATAATTATTTACATATAGGTTTTTGGCGGGAACTAGACCCTTGATTTTCATTATTTTTAAGCAATTGAAAAATGGACTTTAAAAATTTAAAAAAATACATAAATTCTTGTTCAAATAATTTTTTAATAATAATATCCATAAACTTGACGCAAGGGAGGATGAGGAGAGGGGCCAATGGCACACCCTAACCAGATCCACCTTGCTCAACAACACATGGAAGCAACAACACACAATGGTGAGAGAGAGAATGCAGATGCTATGATATATTATCTTCAAATTAATTCATACATGTTGGGCTGTAAGGCCTTCCTAGTTTAGACCAGATATTACAATCAAGTACATAAGTCCTCAAACATGCAAGGATCTGCCAACAATCTCTAAATTTCTATTTTCTATCTTCTATCTCCTACGACTCACTCCTAAAACTCTAAGCAAACAACTACATTTATACAAGAGGTTATCGAGCCAAGTCAGCCTTTAGATCCACAATCAATGGAAGGGACAACTAGATTTAGGTCCACAAGCTTCCCAAGGATAGATACCAACATTAAATCTGTGACCCAAATTAAATGCACAAGTCGGCCTCAAAAGAAATCCAAAATAAACAACTCGGTAAGCAAGGAAACTAAGTGCTAGACAAGCATCACCGAGCACTAGGGAAATTCACCAAGCGTCAGAGAGATAACCGACCAACACTGGTGAACAAAGGAAATCGAGGAACACTGAACCAACTCGGTCAAAGCAAGAACCAAGAAACACAGACAGACTCAAATATGTTTTTGGTGACACGGGATTGCTAAGGACTCGAGATGCTCCTGCATCAGACACCTGGGGTTATTTGAAATAATTCTTTGAATCATGAAATAGGTATATGATCTAAGCTACATCCAACTCAGACTGTGAAATCCATGAACTGTCTTCAATTGGTCTATTCTTCCACTTTACCAGATATTCCATATACTATTTTCCTCTTGTACTTCTATCAATTCTTTGCTCCAAAATCTTTTCAACTTCTTCATTCATCTTTTTATGATAATCCATCGGTACTGTCATGTCTTCATCCAGTTCATGAAACTCATACAAATCAGTAATGTTGAATATAGGTGATATATCCATGTCATCAGGTAACTCAATCTCATACGCATTTCTACTTTCAAATTTTCTCAAAATCTTGCAAGGTCCAAACTTCTTTATCTTCAGCTTCCCATATGCTCCAATAGGAAATCTGCATCTCTTCAAATGAACCATCACTTCATCACCAGCATCGAAAGTCTTATGTCATCTTGATCTATCAGCTTTGTCTTTGTATTTCTGATTACTCTTTTCCAGTTTAAGCTTCACATCTTCATGCAATGTCTTCATTTACTCAACAAATTTTACTCCTTCAACACTTCTTTTTCTTTCATCAACAATGTCTCTTAAATTTGATATACCTCTCGGTTGTATTCCATTTAAAATCTCAAAATGTGTTTTTCTAGTACTCCTATTCACTAAATTATTGTATGCAAACTCTACTTGTGCCAACACAGAATCACAATTACTCAGTGTGTCTCCAACTAAACATCTCAAAAGATTACCCAAACTTCTATTCGCAACTTCTATATGTCCATCTGTTTGTGGGTGAAATGTAGAACTATATTTCAACTCAGTACCAAACTTCCTCCAAAGAGTCTTCCAAAAGTATCCAACAAATTTACTATCTCGGTCAGAGATGATACTACTTGACAATCCATGCAATCTGACAATTTCCTTAAAGAAAAGATCTGCTACATGTACTACATCTGATGTCTTCTACAAGGTATAAAATGTGCCATTTTAGAAAATCTGGGTATGTGCAAGATCATGAGGGGCCAAACTATGCCCTTAAGTGGCAATGAAAAATCAGCAAATCAGGGTTAGTCAACTTGATGTGAAAATTTGAACTAGCTATCAACCTAATACCAAAAAGTTGTAAGAATAGAATCTGTAGGAAATTGAATGTAGTTTCTAAACTACTAGGCCTTTTCTAAAAAAAAATTAATATAATTGGTGAAAAGTATAGATTTCAATACAGCAATATAAAAATTTCAGGAAAAAATAAGAAGTAGGTGTATGTCTGACCACCTTAATCATGATCAAATGATAATATTTTTTTAAAAGATTTAATAGATAAGTAGTAGACTCATGCCCAAATATGACACATATTTTTTTGTAATTTTATTCCAAAAAAAAAAAAAATTATGATTTTTTTGCTACAACATTTTCAAAAAAAAAAACTCCCGTGTTTGACCACCTTAACTCATTCAAAACTATACAAAATTCAAAAAAAAAAAATTCCTTATAGTAGGCAAAGCATAGAATGTGACGCATTTTTCGGATTTCAAAAATGTTATACCATCTGAAAGTTATAGTCATTTTTCAATCAGTATATAAATCAACACTTTAGAGGTAGCTCAATTAGAAAATAACTAATAATTACTTACCGAATTCAAAATTTGACATCAATTATATCGATAGAAAGTTGATAATCTCCTTAAGATACCCTTTTCATTTTATCAAATTCAAGTGAAAAAAAGGTCGTCAGCTACATTGTCGAAGTCTAGAACTCAGAGAAACAAGGGAAAAAGATGTATTTGAGACATTTCAATAGTTGACCATGTAGGTTTGGTGCACAAAGCAATACCGAGCCTAATTGGATACCCAATATTTTTGGGTCCCCGAATATGACGGCAGAATTTTGAATTTTCACTTTCCCTTCCCTCCACTTTCTCCCTTCCATTTCTCCATCCTTCATATGATATATTATATATAAAAAACTATATATTAGATATATATTAGATATATTAAATATTATATAATATACATTTTACATTAAATATTATTTAATATAAATTAATATTAAAAACTATATATTAAATTATATATTATATATATTAAATATTATATAATATGGAAATTATAATCTTCCTCCCAGAGCAGACATTAATGAAGTTCTTCGTGCCTTAGCAGAGGAAGCCGACTGGATTGTTGAAGCTGACGGTACTACATACAAAAATGCAATGTGTATTTTTGGCCTAAATTTTATTTTTCATTTCTTCTAGGTCTTTAAAGGTAGCTAGCTAAATCTTTGTATTAAATGTTAGGGAATGCATGAAAATAATATGATTCTGAGCACGAGCATGAGTCCCTACAGGGGCATAGTTGTGCCTTTTACAGGCGTCATAAAACCTAGCTATGCAGAAATGGAGGTTTTGAAGAATAGTTCACACTTGGAATCATTAAGTGTGTCCTAGGGGTCCTAGTACACCTTATCATGCATTAGGACCCCTAGGAAGTCCTCATGGCCCCTTTTGACACATTTGAATGCTCGAGTGTGTCCTAAGGGGTCCTACGACACCTTCGGACACACTTGAATGTTCAAATGTTTCAAAAGGGGTCATGGGGACTTCCTAGGGGTCTTATACGCCTTATCATGTGTTAGGACCCCTAGGAAGTCCCCATGACCCCTTTTGACACATTGGAACACTCAAGTGTGTCCTAAGGGATCCTATGATCCCTTCAAACAAACTTGAGCATTCAAATATGTCAAAAGGGGTCATGAGGACTTCCTAGGGGTCCTAGTACACCTTATCGCGTGTTAGGACCCCTAGGAAGTCCCCATGACCCCTTTGGACACATTGGAACCCTCAAGTGTGTCCTAAGGGGTCCTACGATGCCTTCGGACACACTTGAGGATTCAAATGTGTCAAAAGGGGTCATGGGGACTTCCTAGGGGTCCTAATACACCTTATCTCACGTTAGGACCCCTAGGAAGTCCCCATGACCCCGTTTGACACATTGGAATGCTTAAGTGTGTCCTAAGGGATCCTACAACCCCTTAAGACAAACTTGAGTGTTCAAATGTGTCAAAAGGGGTCATGGGGACTTCCTAGGGGTCCTAGTACACCTTATCGTGCGTTAGGACCCCTAGGAAGTCCCCATGACCCCTTTGGACACATTGGAACCCTCAAGTGTGTCCTAAGGGGTCCTATGATGCCTTTAGACACACTTGAGGGTTCAAATGTGTCAAAAGGGGTCATGGGGACTTTCTAGGGGTCCTAGTACACCTTATCTCGTGTTAGGACCCCTAGGAAGTCCCCATGACCCCTTTGGACACACTGGAATGCTCAAATGTGTCATAAGAGGTCCTAAAACCCCTTCGAACACACTTGAGCATTCAAATGTGTCAAAAAGGGTCATGGGGACTTCCTAGGGGTCCTAGTACACCTTATCCCATGTTCGGACCCCTAAGAAAATGTTTACAAAAACTGACATGTACTTGCATGAGGACATTATATATTACAGAAATCCCACACAGAAGCAACTGGCAAGCCACTCAAAAAGTAGTAACTAATAGCAAGTGGGATAATGCAAATTCTTTAATAAACCACTATCTTCTTTACTCAAGCAACATCTGGTTCATTTGCTTGACTGGGGCATGTTTGGGAACAAACAGTCCCCATTTAAACTCAAGTCTCTGGAAATGCAGTTATATTTGTCAGTGGAGAAGATACACCCATTGGATCTGCAATAACTTTATGCTCACTAGAATTTCCATTTCTCTTCAATTGGGATACTCTTTCCAAATTGCATCTACCCTTTTACCAATTTGGGAAATCAATGGGTCTATTTGTGGACCTCGAAGGAGTTGGTCACCTAAACAAGAACCTTGAAATGAATCAGGAACTTCTCTATGAAAGAGATCAGTACCTTGAGAAGCTCTCCATTTTTTAGCTAAATTAAAACCTTGGACCATAGATGGCTGCCCTTTGTTGTAAAAGAGGAGTGAGACTACCTTGCCAAAGGTGGCAATGAACTTACATTTGAGAGATATTGCCCAACATGAGTAACTCGGTTTCCCAAGTCCCATAAATGAAAGGCCATTGACGAATAGGCATTTCTAATAGAAATATTTGTGGTGCTAGAATGAAGTGCATGACAAAATTCTTTGCCTACTAATGAACCAATTTGAGGCTTCATTTCACATTGCTCTGTGGATAATTCCACAGCACTTGTTACTTCTCTATCTGAATTTTTTGTGATAGTGTACATGTGCACTAAAGAGCTTTTGTCACTACTTGACCTACTAGAAAATGGTGATTACTCATCATCATCATCTGATATAGGCTCACACGCATATCTTACTTCTTTCATTTGTCACTTTCCCCTTCCTAGCTCTTCCTCCTTATCTATAAATTCTATCACGGGTCCAAGAATCTCTTTCCACTCTTTCCCATTAACTATGGGCTTTTACTCTTTGTCCTGAGTAATTGGAATACCTTGGATGGCACCAAAATAACCATTTTCTTTTGAAATGTCCTTTTCTCTCACTTTAAAATCTCTCTATTAAGAAAATTTTCTAT
The DNA here is from genome assembly GCA_027943335.1 of Chamaecyparis obtusa. Lineage (NCBI taxonomy): Eukaryota > Viridiplantae > Streptophyta > Pinopsida > Cupressales > Cupressaceae > Chamaecyparis > Chamaecyparis obtusa. Next base: position 203,929 of record BSBK01004185.1, on the reverse strand, counting down.
ATCTTCCTTTGTATATTGAATAGATGTAACTGCAATCCCATGTTCATCAAGAATATTCCTTCCACCATTGAGTAATATATCATGCAATTCCTTAATAGTTTCATTCTTAACTGAATTCATAACTAGATTTTCCATAGCCAATTTTCTTCTTGATCGTTGCAATATTTTCTCCTCAACTGAACATTTTGTAATCAATTGATATACAATCACATTTTTCTCTTGGAAAATCTTGTGGGCTCACGATTGAGCCTGTAGATCCACAAAAGGGTTGAAATCTAGATCTGGTGGAAGAGTAGTACTAGCAAGAAGTCATTCACTAACATCTCATCTTTATAAGAACTAAATTTGGATTCACTAGAAGCATTAAAGAATCTGGATTGGACTCTTAAAGAATTATTTCTAGTATTATGGACTCAATTGCCTTTGCATTTTAACAAAACATAGCTGAAAGAAACAGAATCAAACTATTTGAGGAAGATACAATAGCTAATCATGGGGACTTCCTAGGGGTCCTAACGTGTGATAAGGTGTACTAGGACCCCTAGGGAGTCCCCATGACCCGTTTTGACACATTTGAATGCTCAAGTGTGTCTTAAGGGGTCCTAGGACCCCTTCGAACACACTTGAGTGTTCAAAGGTGTCAAAAGGGGTCATGTGGACTCCCTAGGGGTCCTACTATGCCTTATCACATGTTAGGACCCCTAGGAAGTCCCCATGACCCCTTTTGACAAATTTGAATGCTCAAGTGTGTCTTAAGGGTTCCTAGGATGCCTTCAAACACACTTGAGCATTCAAATCTATAAAAAGGGGTTATGGGGACTTCCTAGGGGTCCTGACATGTGATAAGGCATAGTAGGACCTCTAGGGAGTCCCCATGACCACATTTGACACATTTCAATGCTCAAGTGTGTCTGAAGGGGTCTTAGGACCCCTTAAGACATACTTAGCATTCCAATGTGTCAAAAGGGGACATGGGGACTCCCTAGGGCTCCTAGTACGCCTTACCACATGTTAGGACCCCTAGGAGGTCCCCATGACCCCTTTTGACACATTTCAATGCTCAAGTGTGTCTTTAGGGGTCCTAAGACCCCTTCGGAAACACTTGAGAATTTAAATGTGTCAAAAGGGGTCATGTGGACTTCCCTAACACGTGATAAGATGTACTAGGACCCCTAGGGAGTCCCCATGACCCCTTCAAACACACTTGAGTGATGAAATGTGTTAAAAGGGGTCATGGTGACTCCCTACAGGTCCTCGTATGCCTTATCACTCATTAGGACCCCTAGGAAGTCCCCATGACAACTTTTGAAACATTTCAACACTCAAGTGTGTCTTAAGGGGTCCTATGACCCCTTCGGACACACTTGAGCATTCAAATGTGTCAAAAGAGGTCATGGGGACTTCCTAGGGGTCTTAACATGTGATAAGGTGTTGTACAACCCCTAGGGAGTCCCCATTACCCCTTTTGATACATTTGAATGCTCAAGTGTGTCTTAAGGGGTGCTAGCACCCCTTCGTACACACTTGAGCATTCAAATGTGTCAAAAGGGGTCATGGGGACTTCCTAGGGGTCTTGACATGTTATAAGGCATACTAGGACCCCTAGGGAGTCCCCATGACCCCTTCTGAAAAATTTCAATGCTCAAGTGTGTCTTAAGGGGTCCTAGGACCCCTTCGAACACACTTGAGCATTGAAATGTGTCAAAAGGGGTCATGGGGACTCCCTAGGGGTCCTACTATGCCTTATCACATGTTAGGAGCCCTAGGAAGTCCCCATGACCCATTTTGACACATTGGAATGCTCAAGTGTGTCTTAAGGGGTCCTAGGACCCCTTCAGACATACTTGAGTGTTAAAATGTGTCAAAAGGGGTCATCAAGACTTCCTAGGGGTCCTAGTATGCCTTATCATGAGTTAGGAACCCTAGGAAGTCCCCATGACCCCTTTTGACACATTTGAATGCTCAATTTTGTCTTAAGGGGTCCCACGATGCCTTCGGACACACTTGAGAATTCAAATGTGTCAAAAGGAGTCATGGGGACTTCCTAGGGGTCCTGACACATGAGAAGGCATAGTAGGCCCCTAGGGAGTCCCCATGACCCCTTTTGAAATATTTCAATGCTCAAGTGTGTCTTAAGGGGTCATGGGGACACCCTAAGGGTCCTACTATGCCTTATCATGTGTTAGGACCTCCACAAAGTCACCATGACCCCTTTGGACACATTGAAATGCTCAAGTGTGTCTTAAGGGGTCCAGGACAGCTTCAGACACACTTGAGCATCAAAATGTGTCGAAAGGTGTCATGGGGACTTCCTATGACTCCTAGTATGCATTATCATGCATTGGGACCCCTAGGAACTCCCCATGACCCCTTTTGACAAATTTGAATGCTCAAGTCTATCTTAAGGGGTCCTAGGATGCCTTCGGACACACTTGAGCATTCAAATATGTCAAAAGGGGTCATGGAGACTTCCTAGGTGTCCTGACGTGTAAGGTGTACTAGGACCCCTAGGAAGTCCCCATGACCCCTTTTGACACATTTCAATGCTCAAGTGTGTCCGAAGAGGTCCTAGGACCCCTTCAGACACACTTGAACATTGAAATGTGTCAAAAGGGGTCATGGGGACTCCCTAGGGGTCATAACATGTGATAAGTACCCATGGCCCCTTTTGACATATTTCAATGCTCAAGTGAACCCCTTTGGACACACTTGAGCATTGAAATGTGTCAAAAGGGGTCATGGGGACTCCCTAGGGGTCCTAATATGCCTTATCACACATCAGGACCCCTAGGAAGTCCCCATGACCCCTTTTGACACATTGGAACACTCAAATGTGTCTTAAGGGGTCCTAGGACCCCTTCGGACACACTTAAGCATTGAAATGTGTCAAAAGGGGTCATGGGGACTCCCTAGGGGTCCTACTACGCCTTATCACATGTTAGGACCCCTAGGAAGTCCCCATGACCCCTTTTGACACACTGGAATGCTCAAGTGTGTCTTAAAGGGTCTTAGGACCCCTTCAGACACACTTGAGCATTGAAATGTGTCAAAAGGGGTCATGTGCACTTCGTAGGGGTCCTAGTATGCCTTATCACATGTTAGGACCCCTAGGAAGTCCCCATGACCCCTTTTGACACATTTGAATGCTCAAGTGTGTCTTAAGGGGTCCTAGGACCCCTTAAGACACACTTGAGCATTCAAATGTGTCAAAAGGGGTCATGGGGACTTCCTAGGGGTCCTAACATGTGATAAGGTGTAGTAGGACCCCTAGGGAGTCCCCATGACCTCTTTTTACACATTTCAATGCTCAAGTGCCCCTTAGGACACACTTGAGTGTTGAAATGTGTCAAAAGGGGTCATGGGGACTCCCTAGGGGTCCTACTATGCCTTATCATGCGTCAGGACCCCTAGAAAGTCCTCATGACCCTTTTTGACACATTTCAATGCTCAAGTGTGTCCGAAGGGGTCCCATGACCCCTTTTAACACATTGGAATGCTCAAGTGTGTCTTAACGGGTCCTAGGACCCCTTTGGACACACTTGAGCATTGAAATGTGTCAAAAGGGGTCATGGGGACTTCCTAGGGGTCCTAGTATGCCTTAGCACATGTTATGACCCCTAGGAAGTCCCCATGACCCCTTTTGACACATTTGAATGCTCAAGTGTGTCTTAAGGGGTCCCAGGACCCCTTCAGACACACTTGAGCATTCAAATGTGTCAAAAGGGGTTGTGGATGACCCCTTTTGACACATATGAATGTTCAAGTGTGTCCTTAAGGGGTCATGGACCCCTTAAGACACACCTGAGTGTTGAAATGTGTCAAAAGAGGTCATGGGAACTTCCCTAGGGTCCTAACATGTGATAAGGCATACTAGGACCCCTGTGGAGTCTTGATGACCCCTTCAGACACACTTTAGCGTTGAAATGCTAGCTTCCTCCGCTAAGGCATGAAGAACTTCATTAATGTATGCTCTAGGAGGAAGATTATAATTTCCATATTTTTCCAAGAGATTCTCCAAAATTTGTATACAAAGGCATCCTATAGTAAAAAATGAAAAGTTTCCCACAGAATATCCACAATTCGTATACAAAAGCATCATACAGGAAAAATGACAAAAAAATAATAGCTAAAAGGTATAATTTATCATTAACGCCAGTAGTACCAAGGTCATATCTGTTGTCAAATCCTGGCCTATGATGTGCAAAATGAGCAAACCAAGTGAAATGAAAGGGAAGGGATCGATCAAATAGTGAAGGTGCATCAAATCAGATCAATATCATAATAAATGCAGAAAATACTGTTACTGACAAAAATATTTGCATATTAATTTGTTACACATTTCTTGAGATTCTGTACCTTGCTACATGATTAGACATTTTTGTTAGCAAAACTAAATTTTTAGGTTAAGTTTTACAGATCATCTTTTTATCCAAAGGATGCAGATTGGTTAATGTACCTTCCTCAGATAGTTTCCCAGAGATTATCCACAATTCATATACAAAAGCATCATATAGGAAAAATGAGAAAAAAATAATAGCTAAAAGGTAATATTATATATAATATATTAGTATACATTAGTATATATGTATTATACATACATACATATATATATATATATATATATATATATATATATATATATATATATTATACATTAGTATATATATAATATATTATATATATTATATATACATTAGTATATAATACATTAGTACATATAATACTTTAGTATATTACAATACATTAGTATATATATAATATACATTATATATATTATATACATATATATATATATATATATATATATATATATATATATATATATATATATATATATATATATATATACATTTTATACCTTATATACCCCATTTTATATGTAAAAGTTCAATTTTTTCATTTGCTTCTGCCCTTTTTTCATCTGCCTAGGAATATTGGTTACCCGATATGGAATCAGATACCTGATTTTGGATAGGTAATATTTCACCAAAATATTCCTTGTCCCCACAGACCAGACAAGCATGAGATTTTATACTTTTTTCATGTGTTGCAGAAAGAAAATGTGATTTGGGGCCCATTGTTTGATTTTTGTTGACTTTTGGTCTCACCATTGGAAGCAGCAGTCATCGAAAGGCTAAACACAAGAGGAAGCTAACAGATAAATAAATTCAAGAAAATAGGGAAAAAGATAAGGAAAATCACCGAAGAAGGAGAGAAGGTATGTTAAACATTGTAATCACCTAAAAATGGTCATATAGATTATTAGCCCCTTTTTGCTAAAACCATCTTATCCTAAGTCTTTATTTATTAAAAGGAATACTTCCTCCCCTTTTAATAAATAAAAAGCCCCCACTTTTCCTCTTATCCTAAGTTGCACAAATAAAACACTATTCTTATTTTATAAAAAGAGAGAAAAATAAAAAAATAAAAATCTTATTTAATTAAGAGAACATGCTCCCTTTTAATTAAAAATCTCTTTTAATTAAATAAAAAAATCTTTTTAATGGAAACCACTTTTCTAAAAATAATAAATAAATAATAAAATAAAAATAAAAATAAAAAGACTTTTTGTCTTCACATGAATGCACACTTTTCAAGGTGAGTGGAATATCTTTTTGCCTCTTAATCTCTTCCACATATATTTTTTGCCTCTTAACCATGTCCATTGATTTTGCCTCTTGAGAATCTTAAGCACATGGATCAACCAAGATTTAATTTCCACCTTTGATAATTCTTTTTTGCCTCTTAATCTTGACCATCCGTTCATTTCTAAAATCCTTTAAAAGGAGGCTCTCTCCTCATTCTTAATCACTCATCTTTTTCATCTATTGCAAATAATCCATCTTTTGCATGATTCATCCTCTTGGAGTCTTGGCATCTTAGCATCTTGGAGTCTTGGAGCTTCTCAATCTTGGCATTTTGGAGCTATGGTATTCTTAGATCTCTCATATTGAAACAGTGCATCATCATTTCATTTTTATTCTTGCATCATAGTTTAGTTTCATTATCATTGCATTCTTAATCTAGTTTCTTTTATGCAATAGATTAGCTCACATAGTTTAATTAGCAAGGATTTGTAATACTTCTATTTTTCATTTTTATAGCTTGGCTTGCATCTTCATTCTAGCATAGTATTGCATTGCATTCTCATTTATATTTCTTGTAGATATTGGCATTCTTTCCCTTTTCTTCATTGAATCTCCCATTGCATGGTTTACTAGCAAGGTTATAGGCTTAATATCTCTAGCTGAGAGAAAACTTAAAATACCTTTTCACTCCATACCTAGGGAGCTCTAGGTCGCTTTCTCAAGGTTTCCCTCTCATGGATTCCCTTGGATAGAATGACTTAGAGAAGTGCACTATTTAGAGTACACTTTTTTGGCACCCACTGTGGGGCAGAGTAGCTTAACTTTGTCCTTTCATTTTTTGCATTTTCGTCAATTTTTTGGATTAATTTTGGCTTAGTTTTCCTAACCTCTTGTTGGTCTAACAAGTTGTTTTGAAGGTGCTCTTGCTTTCATGGAAAATTTTTAAAATTGCTTGAGGTACTTTGTTCCATCTCTACAACATTTGGATTTTGGGATTAAAATTGAACCTCTCATGTGTTTAGCTTGAGTGTTTACATGCTTTCATAGAACACATTTCAATTGGTGCTCTTAATGGAAAATGAAAGAACATAGATTTGTTTTTACAAGTTTGTGTAAGTGAATGCTTGTGTTTAAACCTTAAGTAATTCTTGGTTCCAATATCAAATATCTCATTGAGTGATCGAGGGCATGGATTCATTCCTTGTTTACATAGGGAGTTAAATGCACCACTTTGTGGACTCACTCTATGTTTTCTTGGAAAGTTAAATATTCCATTGATTCAACCCTTTGTCATTTGTGAGTAGTATTGATAAGCAACTTTAGATTACTTTTCATTGATCTTGTTAACTAAATTGGGTGTTGGACTCGCTTATTTCTAATCACCCCTCATTACCGCCCTTTGGATGCAAGGTCAACATTCATACATAGGGGAGGGGTCTACTTGAAAAGAGCGTTAAGTGTTCCACAAAGGTTCTCCCTTTTATGCTTTCTTGATCTCATTAGTTTTCTAAAGTGTGGACTGACTTTGAGTTTGTGTGAGGAGTTAAATGTTCCACTTTTGGACTCACTTTGAGTTTGTGTGAGGAGTTAAATGTTCCACCTTGTGGACTCACTTCACATTCACTTGAAGAGTTAAATGTTCCACTTTTGGACTCACTTCACATTTACTTGAAGAGTTACGTGTTCCACCTTTAGTGCTTTAAATATTTTTGATAGTGAATTGCTTACCTTTTTATTTCTAGAAGGCCTTCTTGGGGACACACCACCTCAAGGGATGACCTTAACTCCTGTGTTTTGGTGGAGTATAAATAGTGGGTGGTGAATCGAAAGACACCTCTCTTGGGAATTGAGTTTGATATCACTCTTGGCTAAGCCTCAAAGAACTTTATACCTTTGAGAAGTGAAGGAGGATATTTGGGTTACCGTCTCCCCCTAGCTGTGTGATTTTAGATTCTTCTCATCTATGGATTTGGGCCTCATGTACCTTGCGTATATCAAGGAATCCTCTTAGAAAGCCATGTATATCCATGGAGACAGCTTGATAGGATGTTGTTGTGTTCTAAGTGCCTGCTAAAACATTTTCAAGAACATACACAAGTAGAATCTTTAAGGAGTAGAAATACTAAGTCACTATTCTTGTTCATGTGCAAGGTTGCTTTGCCCCTTGCTCATTGTTTGAAGACAATTGCTTGCTTGAACTCCTTGATTGCTGTCTTATGTGCTTGATCAATGATAAAAATCTATTGATATACTTACTTGATCTTTTAAAATGCTTCAAAACTAAGATTTTTATGTTCACTGGTCATAGAGTCGTACAACCCTGGAACAGTGTCACGTCCTGTTCTGAGAATTATCGCATGACAGTTCACCCCGCTTGCCTGGAAAGTGTGGCCCAGAACCTTTTTGCTGTCTTGTTGCTGTTGCAATTCGGAGCTGCTAAACTTGCATTTTAACCTACTGTAGAGTGTCTTTTTCTTGTTCTTATCTGAAGCTGGCTTGTTATCTGCATGCTCAGACTTGTTATAGACTGAAACAAATGAGCTAAAACTATTGGATTTGAGCTTAATGAATGCTACTCTTGATCACTTGTCGCATCACTGTTACCTCTCTAGCTACTTGCTTATTGAGCTTCTTGCTCACTGCTTGGCTTTAGTCAATTGATTGCTGTAAGTGATTGAGCACTTTTGATGAGCCATCTCTTTATTGTTCTACTTTGACAAGTGATCTTCATTAGCTTTGCTTATCTCAAATTTGAGAAACTTTGTCTCATTCTATTAGTCAACCAACATCTCTTTTCATGCCGGTTACAACTTGGTCTCAATTTGAGCAGGAGAATCACTCTTCATTCACTTATACACAGTTACCTTCTCCAACTAGATGCTCATGAGTGCCCATTAGCAACAACAGTTCTAGTTCTAACCAATCTGAGGATTCTAAGGCTACCTCGTGGTATAAAGGAGGTTTCCTCTTTTTCGCATTCAAGACCCCAAAAACACAGATAGTGTCTCACTCACTTTGACTGAACAAGAAAAATTTCAACACCTGCAAGAACACTTTGAGTGTAAGGATAACCAAGCACGCTTAGACAAAGAACAAAATCAACAAAGGATGGATGCCGCTAGGTGCATGGCTTCTAGAGGAATGTCTTATGAGCAACCTAAGACTAGTAACTTTGAGCATCGACCTCTTTTTAATGACAACAATGGCAACAACACGCCACCAAGATCTCCTCCAAGACCCACTTTTGGTATGCCTTCTTCACCTCCTAGGCCTCCTCCCTCTCAACATGAGGTAGAGGCTGATGATGAGATTTCTAGTGAGCATCTTATGAGATTTGAACAAGATGTGGTCTCCCAATGAATGATGCATAAGCTTTTAGAACATAATGGTGACCAATATTTTCAATATATGACTTCTAGAGGATACAAGCTCCCTCCTAGCTATGATGTCAGACAAATTGTCCAACAAAGAGTACCAACTGAATTGGAAGTCCTTCAGGAAGAACTACGTCAGACAAATCAATGCCTTACCTAAATGGAAATAGAAAGAGAGCCTCCAAAGGTCTCTTTTGTAGAATCAATTTGTTCTCTTCCTTTTGATAAAAGTCTATACATGGTCTCATTTCCTAGGGATATTGAGGTTCCCAAATACAACAAGTATGATGGAAATGGTGATCCCCAAGACCATGTGCGTCACTTTTATGCTCTTAGTATGGAATTTCTTCATGAAGACACATTTCTTCTATGATTATTCCCTCAAAGCTTAAGAGGCCAAGCTTTAGAATGGTTTGTGAAATTGACACCACCTCTTAAGACTTTTGATGAGTTGGCTCAGTGATTTACCTAGCATTATTCTTACAACATCCAACAACCTGTCACCGTGATAGATCTTGGTAATCTAAGACAACATCAAGGTGAGCCATTTGTAACTTACCTACAATGTTGGAGGTCATTGTATTCTAGGTATCCTCGTCAGTTACCTTAGAGAGAAAAGATTGACATTTTCATCAACACTCTTGTGCCTGAGCTATATTATGATTTAAGGAAACAACTGTTCTCTTCTTTCAACGACATGGTTGAAAGTGCATATCAAATTGAGGATGTAGCTATAAGAAAAGGGGATATTTTTATTAATAAAGATGCTAAAGGCAATGGCAAAGACAAGAACAAACCTTGGAATAAGAACAAGTATGTTGTCACTGATGGGGTTGTTGACGCTCCTAAAGCTAAAGAGCCTGCTTTCAATCTCTCCAATGCTATCTATGTAGAAAAACAACAAGAAGCTGCCAATGCTCACAGTGCTCCTAAACCTCAATATGCAGATAAGCCTAAGAAATCATTTTGAAAGTGAGTCTATACCAAGTTGGCAGAACCTTATGATGTGATCCTTAAGACTTTGGTTGATAATGGATATCTTACGCTTCCTGATAAACTTGGTAACTGGGATCCGATAAATAGGCTTGATTGGTGGCAAGAGGATTCTTATTGTCATTATCACAGAAACAAGGGACATCTAACAGATAATTTTTTTAAGCTTAAGGATGATATTTAGTATCTTATTGGGAATAGCACAATCTCCATTGATGGCTTAACTAAAAATTATGATCACACAGCTTTCAAAGATCCTCTAACTAAGCATGATAAGGGGGAAACCTCTCAAACACATAAGAAGAATCATGATGCAAAGATCAATTACACATATCCTTCTAATACACCTATGATTAACATGGTAGAGCCCATTGAGAGTGTTCTAATGATGAGGTCTCAAGATGATAATAAAGCCAATCATGGTAAGCCAAAGTTAGTCTTGCAAACATGTGGTAGTTCATCTTCCCGAAGTGAGACACTGAATGCTGTTACTAGGGGGCAAGCCAAGATTGTCCTTAAAACTGCACAAGATCCCAAGAAAGCTTTGCCTTCCAAACAAGTGGCTCCTTCAGCCACCCTTAGCTATGATCTTGTCCAACATTTGCAAAGACACCAGCACAGATATCTATCCTTGAGTTTCTTCGGTTATCCCCTTCACATAGAGAGATTCTTGATGAGGCTCTACGTACAACACGTGTTCCCAATGACATTGATCCAGATCAATTTTAGGCTATGGTCAACCACATTTCATCTCCGCTATCTCTCTCCTTTTTTGTAGAAGATGACATATCTATTGCTTAGCCGCATAATCTAGCTTTACACATTAAAGTTCTAGTCTACAATACCTAAGTCCGCCGAGTCCTGATAGACAATGGTGCAGGGTTAAATATTGTTTCTTTCAATGTCATACAATAGTTGGGTTTGTCAAAATTTGCTGTGGATTCTAAGAAGAAGATTACTATAAAAGCTTACGATGAAGTGGAAAGATCTTCCAAATGTCTTGTCACGTTGCCTGTCCGAGTGGGCCCTATCACAAAAGATATTAACTTCCAAGTATTGGACATTCCACTCCCATATAAAATTCTTTTGGGTCATCCTTGGATCCATGACATGCAGGCTGTTCCTTCCACTTATCATCAGTGCATCAAATTTCTGTACAATGGCACTGAAGTTGTGATTCTTGGAGACCATACTATTGCTATTAATGCTCATGCTGCTGCTGAAAAATTTGTTCCTCACAATGAACCTACTGTTGATCCTAGTACATCTCTAGTTGCTGTTGAGAAAACACTTAAGATGATGAGCCTTGGTATGGGTGAATATACGTTGGATTCCTTTGCTTCTATACCTGTTTCTCGTAGGTCATATGGGAAACTTTCTGATAAAATGAAGCCTTCCACTTTTGCTATGGTGATCTTTGATACTTTTGTTCCTTCATGTGTTCCTTTAGAAGCAGAAAGAGAAGAACAAGTTGTTCATGAGTGGATCTATAGAGAAGATTCCAAAAATACTCCCATGTTCAGTAATTCAAACATAGATATAGATGAGTCACCACTACACACTATGGCTCAAATGGGAGATGATCTTCCTTCTACTTCACTTCTTTGGGGAGAAGAATGTATATCTACTTATGATATGGTTGAGGCCTCTATGTCTAGAACCTATGTGCCTAAAGAATCATTGTACTATGATAGACAACATCGCAACATTGCACGGCTGCTACAAAGAGGTGATCTCTTACCTAATGACATGAGTATCTCTACTTCTCGGCATCTTAAGCCTTTTCCAGAAGATTCTTCCATGACAGATATGGATGTTGATGTAGTTCATACCTCTTGTAACCCACCCAGCATAGTTGATGAGTCTCATGTAGGGTCTGATGAGTTTGTTCCCCGTATTGCCTTAGTGGACTACGTTGGTCCTTCTATGAAAAATCTAGATCTAGCTACTTCTGGAGCCTACCTTATAGACTCAACCTCTCTTGTTACTAGAGATGACACCCCTCACATAAATGCTATTGAACCAATCACTTCATTTCATCTCCCATCAACACCTATTACTTCTTCCACCAGCGAACTAGCAACAAAAAAGATTGAATCAACAATCAAGTATCACAGTCATCAAGTCAAATGAAAAGAGCAATGGTCAGATGGAAAAAACAACATTGTGGTAGTATCCGAACCTAAGAAAAGTAAAAATAAAAATTTACTCAAAAATAATGACTATCAAATACAAGATGACAAGCTGATTCTCTACAAAAAACCGGTACACTACTTCAAGCATGATCTCATATCTAGTATACTTCAGCCCATTCCTAAAGCTAAGAATAAAGTTGCTAATGCCTTGGTTACTTCAACATCCATCTTATGAATCAAAAGGCATAAATCTCTCTTCAAGTTCCTGGTGGATGACTTACACTATCCTACTCACAAATCTTACAATCCTACCATATTTTCATATCTTCCACCTCATATTCTTCCTGACAATCTGCCATGTCATTCTTTCTGCCATCCCTTACACTTTGCCTTTGTCTCTGGTGACTTGTATAGGAAGGGTCTAGATGAAACTCTCCTTAGGTGTCTAGAAATAGAAGAGTCAGAAAAAGTGCTAGCTGAAATCCATGATGGCATTTGTGTATCACATTCTAATGATCCTCTGCTAGCTCAGACATTGCTTAGGGCTGGTTATTATTGGTCAAATTGGTTGAGACCTCCTATCGTCACAGTTGCAGCATCTAGGCCTGGGGCCTATCAGTTCTCTACATAATAGGAAGTAGATTCTTGATGCCCGTTTCTATCTGGGGAATTCTTTGTACATATTTTTATTGATCCTGAAAAAATCCAAAAAAATTCATATATGATGCTAAAAAAATCCTAAAAAGCATAAAAATTTCAAAAAATTAAATAAATAAATTTGAAAAAGTTCCTTGGTGAAAACCTAGAAACAAGCACCTTGGTAGCAAAAATACAAAAAAATAAAATTATAAAAAGTCCTGAAAAAATTGCAATAAATCTATCAAGTGGTGAAAACTTGGAAAGAGGTGCTGCTTGAGACCCTCTGCATCTATGTCTATCAGTGTTGTGTGGTGCTTCTTCGCTCCACTTCTCGCTTTGCCTCTCCTAGATTGGAATTGATTCTTGTCTTAGTCTAGGGGGCATCTATTGTTTTGAGCTTATCTTGGGTCTCTTTGTGCATCAGGGTTTTTTGGGCAACTTGGTTCAAACTATGTTTTTCAACACTACCCTTGCGTCGAGTGTTTCTCAACACTTGTCAGATGTCCTACCCTACAGTCTAGTATGATATGATATTTCTCATTTGCAAATGTGATACTCAAAGTTTGACTCTATGACCTACACACATGCACTTGACTTGCTGAGATTTGTTTGACTTTATTTCTTTGCATGTTGTCTATGATGATTTCTTTGCCAAGTGTTCTCCCCCTATGATCATTTTCGATGATGCATAGCTAGAAGACTGAGGGAATGAGAACATGTTTTATTGCTTTTTCTGCTTGTGGGTATATTTTGTTGGTCCTAACTGTCATGAGCATTTATGCTGGTCTTACTTAACACTATGGACCTACAAGGTATTATCCTTGACTATTTCGCAATTGCATGCTTATAGCTATCCTGAATTTTCATGTGTCTTGATGCTAGCATAATCTTGCCATATCAAACTTAGGTAATCTCACTACACTAGTCATCTTGACTTACATGTCTTTGGTGCCTAGGTGGGATTCCCACATTTCTATTTGATATAGATCATATTCATATCCACATAGTTATGCTAGTGTGCATTGTATGATCTTGCGACGCTACCAATAACGCTCGATGATGATAATTAGATGTCTATTGGCTTCGTAACCTTGCAAGTAAACCACTTTTCATGTATCTTGCATTTTTGAGTTCATGTTAGTTTAGTTTTGCATCTTGCATATGGAGAGAGCTCTCCTTTATCTTTCATGGAATTGTTAATCAACTGCACTTGCCTTTCGCTTCTTCCTGATCATGTCTTTCACCTTTGGTCTTTCATATCACATCATTTTCCTTTCATTTTGGGATCCAAACCAAAATCCTTGATCACCCAAATCACCTTTCTCCTTCTTCTGCGCAGTTGGCTGACCTTTTGAGGCCTGATCCTTCAATCTTCACTGGGGCATTCTTCATGTCTTCATCTCCATCTCTCTCACCCTTCTAGTCTTTCATTCACTTTCAAATCCCAAGTTCAAATCCCCCTCCGTGGTGTTTTCGGGTTGAGGGACCGATATGTTCATGCCCCGGGTCCCATGTGTGGGGCATACCTTCACTGCTTGATGGTTATTCTATTCTCTTTCTTTGATTATGATTTCTAGTGATTTGATCATGTTGCTCTTGCTTCTGCATTCCCTCTACCAGATTTCGCTTTCAATCCTGAGGGGGTAGACACATCATATCTTATTGGCTATCTCTTTCCTAAGTGTTCAGTACTATCGCTACCAGGCTAACCATGCAGGATTTTCTATTTTTCTGCACTTCATTCTTTGGAGTCAAATTGCTATTTGCTTGCCTTCTTGGCTGATCTATTCTTTGATGTAATGTGTTCCTAGATCGATCACACATTAGTCAAAGAGGGGCAAATGTAATCACCTAAAAATGGTCATATAGACTATTAGCCCCCTTTTTGCTAAAATCATAAATTGCTTATTCTAGATCAAATCTTGGTTCTATCATTTATTCGATTATTTTCTATGGGCTAACCATCTTGTCATAAGTCTTTATTTATTAAAAGGAATATTTCCTCCCCTTTTAATAAATAAAAGCCCCCACTTTTCCTCTTATCCTAAGTTGCACAAATAAAACACTAATCTTATTTTATAAAAAGAGAAAAAAATAAAAAAAACAAAAATCTTATTTAATTAAGAGAACATGCTCCCTTTTAATTACAAATATCTTTTAATTAAATAATAAAATCTTTTTAATGGAAACCACTTTTCTAAAAATAATAAATAAATAATAAAATAAAAATAAAAATAAAAAGACATTTTGTCTTCACATGAATGCACACTTTTCAAGGTGAGTGGAATATCTTTTTGCCTCTTGAGAATCTTGAGCACATGGATCAACCAAGATTTAATTTCCACCTTTGATAATTCTTTTTTGCCTCTTAATCTTGACCGTCCATTCATTTCTAAAATATTTTAAAAGGAGGCTCTCTCCTCATTCTTAATCACTCATCTTTTTCATCTCTTGCAAATAATCCATCTTTTGCATGATTCATCCTCTTGGAGTCTTGACATCTTAGCATCTTGGAGTCTTGGAGCTTCTCAATCTTGGCATTTTGGAGCTATGGTATTCTTAGATCTCTCATATTGAAACACTGCATCATCATTTCATTTTTATTCCTGCATCATAGTTTAGTTTCATTATCATTGCATTCTTAATCTAGTTTCTTTTATGCTATAGATTAGCTCACATAATTTAATTAGCAAGGATTTGTAATACTTCTATTTTTCATTTTTATAGCTTAGCTTGCATCTTCATTCTAGCATAGTATTGCATTGCATTCTCATTTAGATTTCTTGTGGATATTGACATTCTTTCCCTTTTCTTCATTGAATCTCCCATTGCATGGTTTACTAGCAAGGTTATAGGCTTAATATCTCTAGCTGAGAGAAAACTTAAAATACCCTTGCACTCCATACCTAGGGAGCTCTAGGTCACTTTCTCAAGGTTTCCCTCTCATGGATTCCCTTGGATATAATGACTTAGAGAAGTGCACTATTTAGAGTACACAAACATAAATCAAGGTGACCCTGTAAATGTAGTTGTAAGTGAAGAGGATGTTGAATTTGAAAATGTACAGATGGAGATTGAAAATGTAGACTTGGGGAATGAAAATGTTGCACAAGAACCACATGAATGTTACACATCTCCAAATTATATGTGAATTGAAGTCCCTTGCAATAAAGATAATCAAACTTCAAATTCAAGGCTTTCAGGAAGACCTAAATGGTTAATTAAAATTGAGGAGAACATTATGAATAATTGGGAAGGAAAGAGGTCACATAGAACCATTAGGTTGTGGGCTTCAAGACTTTATGATCAATTTTTTGGAAACAAGACATTGGTTGAGCAATGTCAAATTTTTGTGCAGTTGTTAAAGATGCAAAAGATGAGACCTTTGCTTGTGAAATTGAAGATTCGTGTGAACAAGAAAATGGAGAGAAATGCCATTGTTGTGAAGAATATTTTCAATGCTCTCAATAGCATTGGGAAGACTAGCAGAGAAAAACACAAGAGAGTTGCTTAGAGGATTATTACAACCTCCTTAGCAAGTCATCAGTTGAGAAAGGCTCGTTTGATGAGACAAACTTGTGTTGAATTCAATAAAGACCGTAAAACTTTGGGTAGAGCACTTGCAAGAAGAGGAAGACTTGATGATCCACTTCAAATTGATACATGGGCTTATGGTGGGAGACTTCCATGTTTTGATATGAAGCTAACAGATGTTGTCAAGGATGAAATTCAATAATTTTGGGATGCTAACTCAAGAGTGTCACCAAATGTGAAGGATGTCTTGAAGTTGAGAGTTGGCAATCAAAACTGCACTCCACATCCTAAACATTATGTGGAGGTAAGTCAAACAATGTTGTATAAAAACTTTTGTGAGACACATCCAACATTGAAAATATCACAAAGGTCTTTTGAATCCGTGAAGCCATTTTATTGTGTACCCCTTAAGATTCAAAATACATGTTGCAAATATCATGTTGAGTTTTTAATGCATCATGAATTATTATGGTCCATTTGTTCTACTTTTCATACTAATGAAATACTAGAGGATTGTGGTGCAAGTGGTCTTCCCAAATCATCAAGAGACTTGCTAGATCAATTTTTATGTCATAGAGATGATGGTTTTTTTTTTTTTTAAAGATTGCTTAAATGCCAAGTGCTCAGAATGTGGTGGCTTGTCCAAGTTTAGAACATGTTTTCATGAGGTTTTGGAACACAATTTTGGAAAGACACTCGTCCAAAAAAAGGTATATGAAATGGTGAAATATACATTGAAGAGTGGAGGTGAAGGCTCTAGATGTGAGTTAGTTGCAAAAGAATACAATGTTGCTGATTTTATCTCAGATTTCAAGACAAATATTTTTACAAGTATGCAAAGCATAGTCATAGGTCTCAATGGTTGGATCAACAATTCAAGACATGTAAGGACACTTTCCCCATTGGAACTATTATATCCATTGTAGACTTTACGGAGAACTATACATTGCAGCCCCAAAATGAGACTCAAGCTCAATATTACAATTCCATTCAGGTTGCTATTTTCTTACACATCACATATAGACATTCCCCTGATAGCACAAAAGATGAGTGAAAGATAATCAGAGAGTACCATTTTTATATGAGTGATGATAGGTCTCACTCTCATGAGTTTGATCAACATTATTTCCAGAACTATTTTGACTTCTTCTAGGAAAATGGTATTGCTATGGATAGGCATCTCATTTGGTTGGATAATTGCACTGGTCAAATTAAGAATGCCAAAATGTTTTATTGGTTGTGTAGAATGCATGTGGAGAGAGGTGTACCTCATATTTGGAGTTTTTTTGAGTCGGGGCATGGGAAAGGGGAGCATGATGGAGAAGGTGTGTGTGTGAAGAGAGCTCTAGTTAAGGAGCAATTGAGGATTTCAGGTGTTTTACTTCTTGATGCTCATTCTATTGTTGATTGGTGTATTTTAGCATTGTCATAGGGGGACTCTTGATTCTACAGTGTGTTGATTCTTTTGGTTGGTTGAGGAGGGAACTATAGAAGATAGATTGGATTGTCAAACAGTGAAAGACTCTTAAAAAATGCATTCATTCCGAAGCTCCAATAGTAGTACATGGACCATTTGGACATGAGAGTTGGCTTATTTTTTCCCCATGTGTTTTTAGTATGATTGGGATCATTGCGAGTCAAGTGAGTGGGTGGATACATGGGTTCCATAGTATCTAACTCCTTTATCTTTGACACTCTCTATAAGAAATGATGACATGGACACTTCAGTTGACTATGACCATCTTTCAGATCTTCTGAAGCGAGGGAATGTTTTTGCATTGGTTTCACCATAGGGGAATGATGGGAGGTCAAATTATTGGTTAGCATGTTGTGTACAAGGTAAATAGAAGCTTGTACAACCAATGACAGATGGTGATGGGTTCACATATCCTACTGGTTCAGTTGTTGTTGCGGGAACATGGCTGTGAACATACATGATTAGAAAGAACAGAATTCCCACATTTGAAGACTATGAGAAGCACAAAACTATTCTCATGTATTCACACCCTGTTATAGTAACAAATTTCAAGTTTTCAAAGCATCAAGGAAGACCAAAGACAAAATAACTTTGGACTATTAGTACTGTTGATCATGAAGCACTATTGGAGACCCTGAAGCAAAGAGATGACCCTTCAGAAACACTTGACTAGGTAATAAGTTAACTTAGTGCATTGTTTTCTAAGTTCATTAAGCTTAATTTCAATACATTAATTTCACCTTTCTTAGATTGTATTTTGAGTCAATAAAATTGGTTTTGTATGTGGATTGTAACTTGTGCACCAACACCTATGAAGATGCCTATGTTCACCATGGATCCAATAAGAGATAGAAGGAAAAAAGGATCCTTAATGGTTAATTGAGATCTTTTGAAGCCTATAATGGAAATTTGTAACAATCAATTTGATTTAAAAATTAAATGTCTTAAAACTCTTGATAAGGACTTATGACCAAAATCATGTATGGGTGGCCAATAGTGCCAAGAAAGGATCATACATGACATTTACTTATGTCATTTGCATGGTTTGAATTCTTACATGTTTGATTGTTGTTTATAATGCTTTAAGGATATTATTTTTAATCATTTCAAACAATCTATAAAAGTTAAACCTCAAACATAATAAGCTTCACAGTTCAAATTTCACAAGCTTAATCATGATTACTTTAACAGTTCAAATTTCAAACATACCACTAATAGTCAATTGAAAGCGGCTCAACAGTGTATCTTTCAAACCGTCTGACCTAGCATCAAACCATCTACTCCATCATCTCCAGTTGGCTGGGTAAACACCAGTGACAACCCCATTCCACCCACAGAGTCATGGGAACGCTTGCGACCACACTCGACCCAAGTGACCCCAAGGTGCACTAAGCACGATTGGGCAGCGATCTTCTAGGGCTCATATCTTAGAGTGCATGAGAGGTATTGAAAAACTACTAGGGGCTATGAGATAGTGTTTCTGAGGTCTACAATAACCTCTCTCCATTTTGGGTGATTCAACTTCATTTTCATTTGGCAAGATGATCTCAGTCTATGCCAAAACTTGTAGTGAGGGTCAGTTGAAAGCGGCTCAGTAGCATATCTTTCAAACCATCTAACCTGGCATCAAACCATCTACTCCATTGGCTCTGGTTGGCCAGGTAAATGCCAGTGACAACCCCATTTCACCCACGGAGTCACAGGAATGCTCGCGACCATGCTCGACCCAAGTGACCCCAAGGTGCACTAAGCATGATTAAGAAGTGATCTTTCATGGCTCGTATCTTGGAGCTCGTGAGAGGTATTGAAAAAATATTAAGTGCTACAGGATCATGTTTTTGAGGTCTACAATAACCTATCTTGGTTTTGGGTGATTCAACTTCATTCGCTTTTGGCAAGGAGATCTCAGTCGATGCCAAAACTTGTAGTGAGGGTCAGTAGAAAGCGGTTCAACAGTGTATCTTTCAAACTGTTCAACATTGCATCAAACCATCTAGTCCATTAGCTTTGGTTGGTCAAGAAAATTCTAGTTACAACCTTGTTCCACCCATGGAGTCACTAGAACACTTGCGACCACACTCGACCCAAGTGACCCCAAGGTGCACTAAGCATGATTGGGTAGTGATCTTTCGAGGCTTGTATCTCGGAGCTCCTAAGAGGTATCAACAAACTATCAGGTGCTACAAGATTGTGTTTCTGAGGTCTATAATAACCTCTCTCAGTTTTGGGCGATTCAACTTTTTTTTCATATGGCAAGGTGATCTCAGTCAATGCCAAAACTTACAGTGAGGGTCAGTTGAAAGTGGCTCAGTAGTGTATCTTTCAAACCGTCTGACCTAGCATCAAACCATCTACTCCATCAGCTCTGGTTGGCTGGGTAAACACTAGTGACAACCCCATTCCACCCACAGAGTCACCGAAATGCTCATGACCACGCTCAACCCAAGTGACCCCAAGGTGCACTAAGCAAAATTGGGCAGCAATCTTCCGGGGCTTGTATCTTGAACCTCATGAGAGGTATCAACAAACCATCAAGTGCTATGAGATCATATTTTTGAGTTCTATAATAACCTCTCTCAGTTTTGGGTGATTTGACTTCATTTGCATTTGGCATGGTGATCTCAATCGATACCAAAACTTGCAGAGAGGGTCAATTGAAAGTGGCTCAGTAGTGTATCTTTCAAACCATCTAACTTGGCATTGAACTATCTACTCCATTAGCTCCAGTTGGCCAGCTAAATGCCAATGACAAGACCATTCCACCCATAGAGCAACCAAAATGCTCATGAGCACACTCGACCCAAGTGACCCTAAGGTGCACTAAGCATGATTGGGCAGTGATCTACCATGGCTCATATCTCAGAGCTCGTGAGAGGTATCGACAAACTGTTAAGTGTTACAAGATTGTGTTTCCAAGGTCTATAATAGCCTATCTCAGTTTTGGGGGATTCGACTTCATTTGCATTTGGCAATGCGATCTCAGTCGATGCCAAAACTTGCAGTGAGGGTCAGTTGAAAGCGTCTCAATAATGTATCTTTCAAACCATTCAATAATGCATCAAACCATCTACTCCATTGGTTCCGATTGGCTGGGTAAACTCTAGTGACAACCCCATTCCACCCACGAAGTCATAGGAAAGCTCATGACTACGCTCGACCCAAGTGACCCCAAGGTGCACTAAGCATGATTGGGAAATGACCTTTTGGGGCTCTTATCTTAGATCTCCTGATAGGTATCGACAAATTGTTAGGTTCTATAGAATCATGTTTTTGAGGTCTACAATAACCTCTCTTAGTTTTGGGCAATTCGACCTCGTTTGCATTTGGCAAGGTGATCTCAGTCGATGCCAAAACTTGCAGTGAGGGTCAGTTGAAAGTGGCTCAGAAGCATATCATTCAAACCATCTAACCTAGCATCAAACCATCTACTCCATCAGCTCTAGTTGGCTGGGTAAACACTAGTGACAACCCCATTCTTCCCATAGAGTCATTGGAACACTCGTGACCACGCTCGACCCAAGTGACCCCAAGGTGCACTAAGCACAATTGGGAAATGATCTTCTGGGGCTCGTATCTCAGAGCTCATGAGAGGTATCCACAAACTATTAGGTGCTACGGGATTATGTTTCTGAGGTCTACAATAACCTCTCTCAGTTTTGGGTGACTCAACTTCATTTGCATTTGGCAAGGTGATCTTAGTCTAAGCATGATTGCACAGTGATCTTCCATGGCTCATATCTCAAAGCTCATTAGAGGTATTGACAAACCATTAGGGGCTATGAGATCATGTTTCTAAGTTCTACAATAACCTCTCTCAGTTTTGGGCGATTTGACTTCATTTGCATTTGGCAAGATGATCTTAATCAATGCCAAAACTTGTAGTGAGGGTCAGTTGAAAGTGACTCAGCAACATATCTTTCAAACCACCTGACCTAGCATTGAACCATCTACTCCATCAGCTCTAGTTGGTTGGGTAGACACTGGTGACAACCCCATTCCACCCACGGAGTCACTGAAACACTTGCGACTGCGCTTGACCCAATTAACCGCAAGGTGCACTAAGCATGATTGGGCAGAAATCTTCCATGGCTCTTATCTCAGAGCTCATAAGAGGTATCGACAAACCATTAGGTGTTATGAGATTGTGTTTCTAAGTTCTACAATAACCTCTCTCAATTTTGGGCGATTCAACTTCATTTGCATTTGGCAAGGCGATCTCAGTCGATGCCAAAACTTGTAGTCAAGGTTAGTTGAAAGTGGCTCAATAGCGTATCTTTCAAACCGTCTGACCTGGCATTGAACTGACTACTCCATCAGCTTCAGTTGGCTGATTAAATGCCAATGAAAACCCCATTCTTCCCACAAAGTCACCAAAATGCTCATGACCACACTCGACCCAAGTGACCACAAGGTGCACTAAGCATGATTGGGCAACAATCTTTCAGGGCTCGTATCTCAGACCTCATTAGAGGTATCAAAAAATTGTCAAGTGCTATGGGATTATGTTTTGGAGGTCTACACTAACCTCTCTTAGTGTTGGGTGATTCAACTTATTTTTCATTTGGCAAGATGATCTCAATCGATGCCAAAACTTGTAGTGAGGGTCAGTTGAAAGGGGCTCAGCAGTGTATCTTTCAAATCGTTCAACCTGGCATCGAACCATCTACTCCATTGGCTTTGGTTGGCTGGGTAAACACTAGTGACAACCCCATTCCACCCACGGAATCATGGGAAAGCTCATGACTATGCTCGACCCAAGTGACCCCAAGGTGCACTAAGCACGATTAGGAAATGACCTTTTAGGGCTCTTATCTCAGATCTCCTAAAAGGTATCAACAAACTATCAAGTGCTATAGGATCATGTTTCTGAGGTCTACAATAACCTCTCTCAGTTTTGGGCGATTCAAATTCATTTACATTTGGCAAGGTGATCTCAGTCGATGCCAAAACTTGCAGTGAGGGTCAGTTAAAAGTGGCTCAGAAGCATATCACTCAAACCGTCTGACCTAGCATCAAACCGTCTACTCCATCAACTCTGGTTGGTTGGGTAAATGCTAGTGACAACCCCGTTCTACCCATAGAGTCACTGGGACGCTCATGACCATGCTTGACCCAAGTGACCCCAAGGTGCACTAAGCATGATTGGGCAATGATCTTTCGGGGCTTGTATCTCAGAGCTCGTGAGAGGTATCCACAAACTATTAGGTGCTACGGGATTATGTTTCTAAGGTCTACAATAACCTCTCTCAGTTTTGGGTGATTCGACTTCATTTGCATTTGGAAAGGTGATCTTAGTCGATGTCAAAACTTGTAGTGAGGGTCAGTTGAAAGCGGCTCAGTAGCGTATCTTTCAAACCATCTAACCTGGCATTGAACCATCTACTTCATCAACTCTATTTTGTTGAGTAAACACCAGTGACAACCCCATTCCACCCATGGAGTCACTGGAACACTCGCGACCATGCTCGACCTAAGTGACCCCAAGGTGCACTAAGCACGATTAGGCGGCGATCTTTCGTGGCTCATATCTCAAAGCTCATGAGAGGTATTGACAAACCATTAGGGGCTATGAGATCATGTTTCTAAGGTCTACAATAACCTCTCTTAGTTTTGGGCGATTTGACTTTGTTTGCATTTGGCAAGACGATCTCAATCAATGTCAAAACTTGTAGTGAGGGTTAGTTGAAAGTGGCTCAGCAACATATCTTTCAAACCATCTAACCTAGCATCAAACCATCTACTCCATCAGCTCTGGTTGGCTAGGTAAATGCTGGTGACAACCCCATTCCACCCATGGAGTCACCAAAATGCTTGCGACCGTGCTTGACCCAATCGACCCCAAGGTGCACTAAGCACGATTGGGCAGCAATCTTTCATGTCTCTTA
The DNA here is from genome assembly GCA_027943335.1 of Chamaecyparis obtusa. Classification (NCBI taxonomy): domain Eukaryota; kingdom Viridiplantae; phylum Streptophyta; class Pinopsida; order Cupressales; family Cupressaceae; genus Chamaecyparis; species Chamaecyparis obtusa. Next base: position 180,304 of record BSBK01004185.1, on the reverse strand, counting down.
TCTTAGAGCTCGTAAGAGGTATCGACAAACCATTAGGTGCTATGATATTTTGTTTTTTATTTCTACAATAACCTCTCTCAATTTTGGGCGATTTGACTTTGTTTGCATTTGGCAAGGCGATCTCAGTCGATGCCAAAACTTGTAGTGAGGGTCAATTGAAAGTGGCTCAGCAGCATATCTTTCAAATCGTCTGACCTAGCATTGAACCGTCTACTCCATCAGCTTCAGTTGGTAGAGTAAATGCTAATGAAAACCCCATTCTACCCATGGAGTTACCAGAATGCTCGTGACCACGCTCGACCCAAGTGACCACAAGGTGCACTAAGCACGATTGGGCAACAATCTTCCAGGGCTCATATCTTAGACCTCGTTAGAGGTATCGACAAATCATTAGGTGCTACATGATCATGTTTCTAAGGTCTACAATAACCTTTCTCAGTGTTGGGCGATTCAACTTCTTTTGCATTTAGCAAGGCGATCTCAATTGATGCCAAAAGTTGTAGTGAGGGTCAGTTGAAAGGGGCTCAGTAGTGTATCCTTCAAACCATCTAACCTAGCATTGAATCATCTACTCCATTGGCTCCAATTGGCTGAGTAAACTCCAGTGACAACTCTGTTCTGCCCACGGAGTCACCGGAATGATCGCGACCACGCTCGACCCAAGTGACCCCAAGGTGCACTAAGTAGGATTGGGCAGCGATCTTTCAGGGCTCGTATCTCGGATCTTGTTAGAGGTATCAACAAACTATTAGGTTCTATAAGATCATGTTTCCAAGGTCTATAATAACCTCTCTCATTTTTGGGTGATTCAACTTTGTTTGCATTTGGCAAGACAATCTCAGTCGATGCTAAAACTTGTAGTGAGGGTCAGTTGAAAGTGGCTCAGAGCATATCTTTCAAACCATCTAACCTAGCATCAAACTATCTACTCCATCAGCTCCAGTTGGCCAGGTAAATTCTAGTGACAACCCCGTTCTGCCCACGGAGTCATCGGAACACTCGCGACCACGCTTGACCCAAGTAACCCCAAGGTGCACTAAGCATGATTGGGAAATGATTTTTCGTGGCTCATATCTTGAAGCTCGTGAGAGGTATCAAAAAATTGTTAGGTGCTACAGGATTTCATTTTCAAGGTCTACAATAACCTCTCTCAGTTTTGGGCGATTTGACTTCGTTTGCATTTGGCAAGGCGATCTCAATCAATACAAAAACTTGCAGTGAGGGTTAGTTGAAAATGGCTCAGTAGCGTATCTTTCAAACCATCTGACATGGCATCAAACCATTTTCTCCATCAGCTCTGATTGGGTGGGTAAACGCCAATGACAACCCCATTCTTCCCACGGAGTCACCGGAACACTCGCGACCATGCTCAACACAAGTGACCCCAAGGTGCACTAAGCATGATTGGGTAGTGATCTTCCGGGGCTTGTATCTTAGACCTCATTAGAGGTATTGACAAACCATTAGGTGCTATGAGATCATGTTTCTAAATTCTATAATAACCTCTCTCAATTTTGGGTGATTCAACTTCATTTGTATTTGGCAAGATGATCTCAATCGATGCCAAAACTTGTAGTGAGGGTCAGTTGAAAGTGGCTCAGCAGTGTATCTTTCAAACCGTCCAGCCTAGCATCGAACCATCTACTCCATCAGCTCCAATTGGCCAGGTAAATGCTATTGACAATCCCGTTCCACCCATAGAGTCACCGGAACACTCGCGACCACACTCGACCCAAGTGACCCCAAGGTGCACTAAGCACGATTGGGAAAAAATCTTCTAGAGCTTGTATCTTGGAGCTCATGAGAGGTATCAACAAAATGTCAGGTGCTACAAGATCATGTTTCTGAGGTCTACAATAACCTCTCTCAGTTTTGGGCAATTCGACTTCGCTTGCATTTGGCAAGGCAACCTCAGTCAATGCCAAAACTTGCAGTGAGGGTTAGTTGAAAGCGGCTCAGCAGCATATCTTTCAGACCATCTGACCTAGCATCAAACCATCTACTCCATCGGCTCCAGTTGGTCAGGTAAATGCCACTAACAACCCCATTCTACCCATGGAGTCACTGGAATGCTCGTGACCATGCTCGACCCAAGTGACCCCAAGGTGCACTAAGCACGATTGGGCAGTGATCTTACGTGGATCGTATCTCTGACCTTGTGAGAGGTATCAAAAAACAATTAGGGGCTACAGGATCTTCTTTCTGAGGTCTACAATAACCTCTCTCAGTTTTGGGCTATTCAATTTTGTTTGCATTTGGAGAGGCAATCTCAATCGATGCTAAAACTTGCAGTGAGGGTCAGTTGAAAGTGGCTCGGCAGCGTATCTTTCAAACCATCTGATATTGCATCAAACCGTCTACTCCATCAGCTCTAGTCGGCCGGGTAAATGCCAGTGACAACCTCATTTCACCCACGGAGTCACTCAAACACTCGCGACCATGCTCAATCCAAGTGACCCCAAGGTGCACTAAGCATGATTGGGCATCGATCTTTCATGGCTCAAATGACCCAATTATGATGAGTTATATACAAAGTGAATATATACATAGTATTGAAACAATGTAGTACTAAGTGGCTCAAGTGTGTATATATAATGGTATGAAACATAAGAACATAGGAAATCTATAGAAGTTAAACCTCAAACATAATAAGCTCCATGAACAAAGTATTCTAGAGTAAAGAAAAACAAATGTAACTTCAACAAGATATAATTTAAATCATAATGATAATCATAGTCAAGATATAACTTCACCATTCAATTCTATAAATATGAATAATAAATATGTATATGGGTAAGAGTTCAAAGTTGGGGGATAATTTCACGGAAGTCTTGTAGAAATGAAAGATGTTGCTCGAAACGGGCGCCCATTTTCAAAAAATGGGCACCCGTTTTAGGTTCGGGCACATGATCCTAATATCAAAAAATGGGTGCCCGTTTTTGAATTCAAAACGGGCACTTGTTTTTTGATTCAAAAAATGGGTGCCTGTTTTTTAATTCAAAATGGGTGCCCATTTTTTGAATAAAAAAACTAGTGCCCATTTCTAATTTTTTTTTTTTTGAATAAAAAATGCATTTTAACACTTTTATTTTATTTTTAAAAAAATAGGCGCCCGTTTCTTAAGTCATGAGCGGGAAGCACACATCTGCCTCGAACTTCATTTCAAATTCGGTTTGGTTTAGGCTTGGTAGAACCAAGCCTATGCCTTGACCTTCAAAATTTTGGTTAAGGCATTGGAATGCCAGATTTCTACCTTGCCATAATTTTTTGAGGGCCTTCCCGATCGTATCATTTTACAAAAAGAAACCCATTAGAGTTCTCATTATCTTGATTTCAAAAATGTAAATTTTAGTGATGTGATTTATTTTACTATTTTTGCATTATTTATTAGTTGAAAGTGGTCTAAACGTAAAATAGTGAGGTTCACTAAAATGTTAATAACTTTTTTATTTTTAGATTTTTTTGAAAATAAATTATATGAGACCAAACTACATACAATTCTATTGAAGATAAAAAAAAACAATTTTCAAAAAAATATGAAATCCTCATCAAATTATGGTGTCCGTACACCAGAAGTTTTGAAAAAGTACTTTATAGTCAGTTAAAAATTAATTTAAAAAAAATATTCAATAAAAAAATAAGAAAAAATATCTTGACCAATGTTCAGTGTTTTAGGTACCTTTTCCCAAAAGGATTCCCCAAAATACATTCATTTGCTTCAAAAAAGGGTGTCCGTACACACATAAGGTGTGGTCCTGAAACAGGCATTTTGAAAAAGTGGTTTTTAGACATGCATACTAAAATTCAATTTATACCATGTGGGTATTAAAAAAAATTACATATTTGAAAACTAAATTCCAAGCACTAAATTTGATATTATTGAAGTTTTTCAAGATTCAATCTTTAAGTGCTTCAAATTTGGACATCAATTGATAGAAATTTTGAAAAATAGGAAAAACACTTCCACTTTTTGGCCAAAAGTGGGACTCAACTTCTTACAGCCACCCATATACAAAAGATGATGCAAATAGAACATATAAATGAACATGTTCTAAATATACAAAGTATCAAATGTATCAAAAGTATCTCCATATACAAATATGGCACATGTCATTTCAAAATTTCTACAAAATCAATGTTTTAAGGTGTACAATGTGGCATATATGCCATCTCAAAATGTGCCAAGTGGCATCTCTAAATGACCACAAAACTAAAACTACATCCTATGCTCTAGGGGGATCATCAAAATGTAGCCTCTTTGAAGAATTGTTGGGCTCTGATTGATCCTGCATAAAAAATGAGTTTAAACCCAACTTAGATTGCTTACTTTATATGATTTGTACATATATATATATATATATATATATATATATATATATATATATATATATATATATATATATATATATATATATATATATATATATATATATATATATATATATATAGTTCATAATTCAAACACTAATTTAATTAAAATTATAACTAAATACAAATATTTGTACCTGGTCTCTCAGTCACCTACCATGATCAAGTGTCCTAGCATAAGGCCTAGGTAGCGAAGGGGCCATGCCAACAATACCAACTATGACCTATAAATATATATTTTTAATAATGAGATTAGTAGAGTGGTGCAACATAGAGTAATAAATCTACAAAATAGGATGATAGCATAATAAAATTACAAATTGATTGAACTAAAATTAAAACTTACATCTGGTGATCCCTCCTCTGGAATAGTGGGTTGGGTCAACAAAGATACAAAAGATTCTCGTGGGCCCTCCCTCACACTCGGAGTAACCTATGAGAGTAAAAAGATTGTCAATTATATATAAATGTACTTCATTATAGCAACCCTGGTTACAAAATACAAATAACAATATGTAAAAGTCTACGTACAATCGGGCTATCACTCCGAATCAAGATGTCTGTAACCCTACACTGCCGAACTGCTGTTGGGACATCATCAATAGCCACACCCTATACAATAAAGTGCAAGTAAAATATTTATTACTACACAAAAGTGGCATACATATGCATGCATAATTAATCTTAAACAATTAACTACCTTTTCTTTGTCGACACCTGATAAAGGAACCCCCTCGTCCCCCACTAACATCGGTTGTAGCCTGCAAGAACACAATAAGATGACAATATATAAGTAAATGTATAAATTTTATTTCTCTACTTGATAGAGATTTAAGCATGTACACCAAATGATATAAAAAATAACTAATGGGTACATAATTTATAATATACCGTATAGTCATCAGGGCCAAATGAAATGGCCAAAAGTGTGGACTCATCCACCTGTCTCACCTCCTCCTATGTCATCGACTGAACATAAATGGAAAAAATATATATACATAAGTGCATGCAATCATTAAAACTAATCTAAATAAATAAATTATTTTTAAATTAAATAAGTCATGTGACAAATTTATTTATAGTGTTTACTCTTACCGTATCAACAGGAGTCAATGGCTCTGCGTACACCTCCTGAGCACTCTCATGAGATGTAGATGCTCCATGAGGTGTTGCAACCTCTACAGCTCCATCTCCTCTACCATCCTCATCAATAACATACTAATATGTATCAGCATCAGTAAGCGGTCTGAGGCACATATTCTTGCATATAATGCAAATATGGGGCTCACATACATGTGAACTCCGATGAGATGTCGATGCACCAACATCATCCACACTAGGAGGCAACACTAACCTGGTCTGCATGATCAACTGATCACTTAATAAATGAATGGCCCTAATAGTCTATGAGGCAGCCTCTGCAATTATATCAGGATGTTGCACTTGAGGAAGGGGTGCGACATCAATGGGGGGGACAAAGGTAGTGGCCTTTTTGCACTGGGAAAATGGCCTAGTCTGAGGACCTCCTTCACCTACACCCATGTTGGGCCTCATACTCCAATAATCAACATGGTGACCAAGCACAAACTTAGTGATCCAAAAAGTTTGTGCACATTGCTTCATTTGTGCACCATTTTATTGATAATTTGGGCTTTTTGGGGTCAACTAGTATTCTGGTTTTAGGATTGACAAAAAGGGTAGTTATATCTTCCTTACTTATATTAAGGGTCACAATCCCATCATGGTTAAGCCCGTCATCAAATTGGGCGTGCATATCATCACGCCAATGAAGAGCATCATTATGTTGCTGCATGAGTGTGTCAATATTTTCAACAATTGTATTTAGTGTGGAAAGCATGGGATCTAATGTAGGTATATTTTGATATGTGTTTTGGAAACCTCGTATTGTGTTCAAATTATCTTGTCTCAAATCTTCTAAAGAACGAGGGTTTTGACATGGGGGATTGTTTTTGGGATCGTTATTTGGTGCTGGAGGGTTATTTTCTTCATTGTTGTCAGCCATGCCTGATTAAATAAAAAACAAATCTAAATTTCAATCTAATTTCATATATTATTACAAATATAAATACAAAACCCTATTTCAACAAAAAAAATGACATTTGGCATGAAAATTAAATAAAATAATCAAAATAAACACAAAATTTACTTACCGAATACGCTGGGAGTCAAATTTTTTATTGCCAAAATTAGATACCTTAAAATATATCGTGTATCTGATATATCAAGCCATTTTTCCAAGCAAAAACATGAAAAGAAATGAGGAAAAGGGCTCGCGGGTTTCGGATTTATGCCACAGGTATCAGGTACCCGATTAGGCCTATGCTTTGGTGTCAAGTTTGCCCAGGTGTACTGACACCCAGGCCTACTCAAAAGTCAACAAGCATTTTCATGTGCTTTTGGACAAGTGAAAAGTGAATATTTTTCACATCGCCACTTTTTGGCCCCTCATGATCTTGCACATACCCATCTATTCACAACAACAAATATAGAATCATTACCTCTTACTACCTTTGGTAAGCCAAGAACAAAATCTATACTGATGTCAATCCAAGGTTTCTCAGGTATAATAATCGGTGTATACAATCCAGTATTTTGACTAAATCCTTTTGCAACTTGACAAAATCCACAACTTTTCACAAATTTCTGAATATCTTTATACAACTGTGGCCAAAAATATTTCTCCTTAAGCAAATTCAATGTCTTATCAACACCAAAATGTCTAGCCAAACCACTACTATGTTTCTCCTTTATCAAATTAGTTCTCATTGGTCCTCTCGGTATACACAACTGAATACCTTTAAAAAGCATACCTCCTTGCATAAAATATTCATCTCATTTAGTACTCTATTAATCTTGAATAGGTGCTCTGCACTTTCTCTACGGCTCAGAAAAATCAAGATCAAATTCATAAGAATCTCTCATGTCATCAAAGCCTAGAAGTCCAATTTTCATCTCAGTCATCAAAGATCTTCTTCTACTCAATGCATCAGCAACTCGGTTAGTGACTCCACTCTTATGCTTTATCACAAATGTATAACTCTGTAAATACTCAACGCATTTCATATTTCTCTGATTCAACTTATTCTGACTACTCAAATACTATAAAGCCTTATGATTGGTATACAACACAAATTCACTTGGCATCAAATCATGTCTCCATTTCTTCAGTACTTGAACAATAGCATATAATTCTTGATCATACACATAATATTTTCTTTTTGCATCATTCAATTTTTCACTAAAGAAAGCAACAAATTTACCTTCTTGACTCAACATAGCTCTAATTGCACTTCTTATGTAGTCAAGGATGGTGGATCCAATTAAGGACAGTCCAACCTTGTAGCCAATTACCAACATAGCGGAATAACACAACAAGAAAAATGTTTCAACTCAATTTCCATTAATATGCTCGGCTGTAAGGCCTTCTAAGTTATGGCCAATTACAATCAGAAATAGTTTTATAAGATCAACAGATCCAATATAACTCTAGCTAGTCCAGTTCTGAAATAGATCAGCAACTGATGGAAACCCTAAGGTAGATTTGAACTTGTGCTCGCAAGCCACCAAGAAATATCCTTGTCTCCAAGCATGCAACCACTAGCTTTTCTATTACAAACTATAAGATAATAATTTGATCTACTAGATCTCGCAGGATCCAATATCTTTTCTGCAACTTCACTTTTCTGGTTCTCTACCACTACTGCTCTAAACAACTACCTAAACCCTCCTTGAATACTAATCTTCAACCATGAGTCGGCTGGAAGAAACAATTAACTCCTACAAACAAATATTAAATGCAATACAAGTCGGCTCACAAATAGCCTTACAATTATTTAATTCTCCATGTCAGCCTCATATCTATATAGGAGAATGCAACAAAAGATACCAACAATAAATGCACCAAGTCAGCCAACCAAATCACCAAGAACTCCAATCGATAAACCAAAACTACTGAGTGCCAGAGAAACAACCGAGCACTAGTGAAACAACTGACCAATCTAAGCAACACCGAGCAACACAGGCATTGCCGAGCACCACTTCCACCAAGCACAAGAAGTCTCACCGAGTTCCTTTAGCAACCAAGCTTCCCTCAATAATCGAGTCCATTGGTTAAAGCTACAACAGAGTACCACAAAACCAAAATAGCACACCACCATGTAGATTCACCGAATACCCTAGAATGCCCCTGTATCAAACACGCTAGGCTCGAAAAGATGTTCATATGTGAGAAGAACATCTTCCAAGATTCAACACATAAACCCTGAACTGGTTCTTCACATACATGTCCTCCAACTTTTTAGCTTGCATACTCTTCCACTTCTACTTCCTCTATCTCTTCAAGTCTTTCATTGATAACACACAGGTCTATTCTCCAAACTGATCATCCATACATTCAAGATCCACCAACTCAACTCAACTACCAATACTCAGACTTCTCCTATCAAGTGTTGTATCTAGCAAAGGCATCAGGGAAAACTTCTTATCATCCTTCTCAATAGTAAACACATTCTTGACACAATCATACATAGCTCTACAATCATATTGCCAAGGTCTACAGAGCAATATATGACAACTATTCATCTCCACAATATCACATAACACAAGATCCTTATATTGGCCAATCTAAACATCAACAAAGCATTATTCTCTTACTTCTAGAGCATAATCATCTTGCAACCAGCCAATCCTATAAGGACAAGGATGTTTCATTCTATTCAAACCAAGTTTCTGAACCATGTCCTCAACAACAATGTTATCAGTGCTACCACTGTCAAAAATAACATCACAAGTTTTAACTCCAGACTTGCACCGAGTCCTAAACAAGTTACTCCTCTGACAAGGTTCCTCCTTTGCACCAAGCAATGTTCACCGAATGAGAAAGTTCTCAGATTCAGGCTCATTCTCAACACTTTTATTCACCACAACAGTTCATTAGTCACCAAGCTTCTTCTGTGTACATTCAAAAGAATGGTGTCCTTCTTCATCACAATTATAACAAGTACCTTTAAAGATAACTCTACATATCTTCTTCTTTGGTTCTATAGGTTTCTATTCATCTTTTACAGTCAATTTATCCTTCACTGAGTGATCAATCTTTTCCTTCCCTCGGGGATTACTACATTGTCTCCTTTTGAACTTATCTTCTGCCTTTAGAGCATATTGATAAGAATCTTCAACATAATCAATCTTCAGCATACCAAGCTCATCCTAGATATTGACTCTTAAACCATTCACATATCGAGCTACCTTTTCCTTACCAAGTTCTCTGTGTCCAAATTGAATAGTAAGTTTGTAGAACTCCTCATATAATCTTTAATAGTCAAATACTTTTGTTTCATATTATGTAACTTCTTAAAAAATTCAAGCTCATAGTTGGCAGGTATGAAGTTAGCTTTCAATTTAGTCACCATCAACCTCCACTGATTGATCTTCATTTCACCTTCATCTTCTCTATCTCTTTTTAAGTCTTTCCACCAAAGAGCAGCATGTCCTTTCAACTTAGTCTGTGCCAATCTCACCTGAAGAGGATCTTCAATTTCTTCAAGCTCAAAGAAATCTTCTAATTCACCAATCCAGTCAATCAAGTTCTTAGGTTTCAAAGTACCAGAGAAAGTAAAAACTTCCATTTGGTAACTATTACTTAATCAAGCTCCAAATCTATGCAACTGACCAGTTCTATCTTCACCAAATCTATCTCTCCGATCATCACTACTAGATCTAGCAGCTTCAAAGTCTTTAGGTGCTTCCTCATAACCATCCTCAGTACCAACATTCCAAGGTATACCAGTCATAGCTCTCATGATCTCAATGACCGTCTCATTCTTCATCAACTCCATCTCAGATCTAAAATCAGATTCACCTTCTCTATAATCCTAGATTCCACAGTATCACAGAGATTCACAATCACCCTAGGGTCCAATATTCTTGGAAGCATCTTTAAAGATAAGAAAACCCTCTGCAACAAAACCCTACACTGACCACCTTGTGACAACCTCCAAGTTGTATGCAAGTCAGATCAGCCTACCCCCTTGCATGAACAACTTGGTCAAGATTCCATAACTTCAATGCCACGGATCTGCAACTCAAATCATATGATCTCTTCGCCAACAAGGTCAATTTCACAAGATCAGCCTTGCTAGGTCAACCTTCACTCAACAAGATCAACTTGGCTCTAATACCACCTAAAGCAGTCAAGGATGATGGATCCAATTAAGGACAATCCAACCTTGCAACCAATTACCAACACAACAAAATAACACAACAAGAAAAATGTTTCAACTCAATTTCGATTAACATGCTGACTGTAAGGCCTTTCAAGTTATGGCCAATTACAATTAGAAATAGTTCTGTAAGATCAACATATCTAATATAACTCCAACTAGTCTAGTTCTAAAATAGAACAACTGATGGAAACCCTAACGCAGATCTGAACTTGTGCTCACAAACCACCAAGCAATCTCCTTGTCTCCAAGCATGCAACCATTAGCTCTTCTATTATAAACTATCAGATAATAATTTGATTTGCTAGATTTCACAAGATCCAAGATCTTTTCCACAACTTCACTTTTTTGGTTCTCTACCACTGTTGCTCTAAACAACTACCCAAACCCTCCTTAAATACTAATCTTTAGCCACAAGTCAGCTGGAAGAAATAATTAACTCCTACAAATAAATATTAAATGCAATACAAGTCATCTCGCAAATATCCTTAAAATTATTTAATTCTCTATGTCAACCTCAAATCTACATAGGAGAATGCAACAAAAGATACCAACAATAAATGCACCAATTCGGCCAACCAAATCACCAAGAACTCTAGTTGATAAACCAAAACTATCGAGTGCTAGAGAAACAACTGAGCACTAGTGAAACAACTGACCAATCCAAGCAACACAGGCATTACCAAGCACCAGTTCCACTGAGCATAAGAAGTCTCACCAAGTTCCTTCAGTGATCGAGATTCCCTCAATAACTGAGACCATCGGTTAAAGCTAAAATTGAGTACCACATAACCAAAATAGTACACCACCATGCAGATTCACTGAGTACCCTAGAATGCCCTTGCATCACATTCCACTTGAAATACCTTGTTGAAATCAGGCAACCAAAATAGGCGATTCAGCAACCTTCTGCTTCAGAGTCTCAAAAAATTTATTAGCTCCATGTGTCCACTTGAATTCTCTTTTGTCTCCTCTCATAGTCTCAGTCATAGCAATACAAATTAAACTGAAATTCCTAATGAACGTTCGGTAAAAAATTTCCAAACCATGAAATGATCTTACCTCACTAGCATTCTCAGGTGTAGGCCAATTCAAAATAGCTTCAACCTTTTCAGGATCCATTTTCAAACCATCAACTGAAATCACAAATCCCAAATACACAATCTCCTCTTTCATGAATGAACACTTTTTCAGATTTATCAACAAATTTTCTTCTTTCAATCTGTGCAAAACTTGTCTAATATGTAACAAATGTTCTTCTTTGGTCTTACCGAATATCATAATATCATCAAGATATACAATCACAAACTTACCCAAGAATTTCTTCAAAACTTCATTCATCAACCTCATAAAAGTACTTGGTGCATTAGTTAAACCAAAAGGCATAACCAACCACTCATACAAACCTTCCTTTGTCTTGAAAGCAGTCTTCCATTCATCACCTTCTCTAATTCTAATCTGATGATACCCAGTTTTCAAATCATTTTTTTAGTAAAATACTTTTCTCCAATCAAACTATCCATTATATCATCCATTCTCAGTATAGGAAACCTATACTTCACTGTTATCTTGTTGACTGCTCTAGAATCAGTACACATTCACCATTCTCCATTCTTTTTAGGTGCCAATACCGTAGGTACTACACAAGGACTCAAAATTTTTCTAATCAAACCTTTCTACAACAATTTTGGAATCTGTCGGTTCAATTCCTGATTCTTGGTAGGTGTCAATCGATGAGGTACCTTATTTGGTAAACTAGCTCTAGGGATAAGATCCATGCAATGATCAATGCTTCTCTTCGGTGGAAAACCATTAGGTACATTATCAGAAATAATTTCATTGTACTTTGTGAGTAACTTATCAATCTCCTCAGGGACATTATCCTCTATTTTCTTACTCGATTTGTTAGGAATCATAGCAAAATAGACATCATTTTTCTTTAAATCCTTAACAAACTTTCTTCTTGTTGGAGATTTGCTAGCAAGACAGTACTGACTATATGTTTGTCATTGATGACAACATATGGTAAGTAGCATGTGTTGAAGACTTATGTAGTAAGCTTTAAGTATATGTTGCATGGACATGTTATCAGCATGATTTCATGGATGCAGAGGTTAACTATTAGTATAGATAGTTATATAGCAGCTTGTGTCAGCAGTGTTCCTGACAAAGTTATAGGCAGTGTTCTGTGAGTGATTGTCCCTATAGTCATCATGGAGCCTTGCACCTTTGGATATGTGATGAAGACATGTTATTGATGTTACATTCATGAGCAAAGAGTCTAATGATCAGTAGAAGTAAAGTTATGCAGTCGCTATTCAACAGTAGCAGTTTCCTATGTTTATTCAGAAGAGCTGACAAAGATTTTATTGGTTCTAGAGTTGCGCCTATCATTTTAGTATGCACCCTTGGATTAGTTCCTGGAGAAGAGTTAGTAATATTCAGTTAAGAGTGCATGATGTAATTCAGCTTGAGGAGAAAGATCTAATTATTTTGGTAGAGCCGATAGTGTGTAGCATGCGTCTACAATTATCTTATTGGACAGGTCCCAGAATGTGTTGCGCGCTTAGTAGAGACGATTGAATTATTATTAGAGTTTTTTTATGACTTCTCTAATATGATTTCAAGGTGGTTCTAATAGGTCAACTTGATTATATCATTTAGAGGAAATATATTTATAGACAATCATTTGTGATTGTTAGAGTGTGATTCATAGTTGACTATGAAGAGCAAAGTAGAGTGTGCCAAGTGTTGAGCCATCAAAAGAAGGTCCATGTGACCAAGTAAAGTATTTGTGCTATACATTAGAACTGATCTAGATAGTAGGTCAAAGTGTAGCTCACCAAGATCCAGATATAGTGTGTATCTGTTATTCAAAAAGTTGTAGCCTTCACCCTTTGAGCAGTGTGCTCTTGGACAGTGCGTCCTCACCCCTAACAAGATTAATTGTAAAAGACTCCTAATAGGGTTCGACCCTTGACAAGGTCTACTATACTTAATACATTGTAAAGAAACTCCTAATAGGGTTAAGGATCTTCTAACAAGGATCATAAAACACTAGTACAGAATATCAGTGGGTGTCAATTCCCACCAAGGTTTTTACCTATTTGGGTTTCCCTATAACAAAAATATTGTTGTTGTGTTAAAGTGTTCCCTTATTGTGTTTGTGCTTTATGTTTAAGTATACTTAATTGGATAAAGAATTGAAACTTGTAGATAACTGATTCACCACCCCCCCCCCCCACCCCACCCCCCCCCTCTTAGTTATCTCTTGGACTATTCCTAACAATTGGTATCAGATCCAAGTGCCTCAGAGAGAAAGTTTAACAGCTTGAGGATGATTAGATGACATTCTTCAGAAAAGAAAATCCTAATTTTGATGGAGAGAATTATCTTGACTGGAAGAACAAGATGGTGACACATTTGCAATGCATTGCTTTTGAATTTTTTGATGTAACTATCAAAGAAGTCAAGATCCCTACTTTAGAAGACCTTGTAAAGGATGATGCTACTGAAAAGAAAAAGGAATTGTTTCATCAAAATGCAATAGCCAAAGAAGCCCTTATTAGCACTATATCTGATAGTGAGTTTTCAGAAATAAAGAAAGTAGATAGAGCCCACAAAATATGGAAGTATCTAGAAGACATATTTGAAGGAGACAAACAAGCAAAGGATGTGCACAGAAAAACTTGGAAGAAAAGATACAATGCATTAGAGATGCTACCTGAAGAGAACATCAGAGCTTACAACCAAAGAATTAATGAAGCAGTTGTTGGAATCAGGAACAATGGTGGAGAGATCTTAGAAGAAGACATTATGGACAAATTGATGACTACTCTCACTCCAGAATATGAAAACAAGATCAACATCCTTGATGAGACCATGCAACTTACATCAAATTTCAAAAGAGAGACCTTGATCAGCAAAATTTTAGCTTTTGAGATTTCAAGATTGAAGACAGAACCTAAAAGTGAAACAACCTTCAAACCATCAGTCCATGGTAAGAAATCTGCAAACACCTCTGGTAATTTTGATGATGATGATGAAGAGAAAATACTAGATGATTTCATTGCTATGATTGCTAAAAGAAAAAAGAAAGAAAAAGAAAAATATGAAGGTCAATTACCATTCAAATGCTTTTCATGCAATAAGATTGGTCACTTTGCCTCTAAGTGTCCTACAAGAGTTAAAAAGTTCAACAATAACTACAAGCCTAAGTATACAAAGGAATGTCACTATGCTGGAGATGGAGTATCAGATGAGGAATCAAGAGAAGAGGAGATTGGATTCATTTATCTTGAACATGAAAAGAATTCACAAGATTTAGCATTGATTTCACAAGAAGACATCAGGACAGATTGGATCATTGATAGTGGTTTCTCACATCACATGATAGGTGACAAAGATATATTTTTTCATTTGGATAGATACAAAGGAGGCATGGTCAAATTTGGAGATAACACTCCTAAACCTATCATTGGTAGAGGAGCCATCACCCTCGATGGAAAGAATAGCACTGATGGTGTTCTTTATGTTGATGGTTTGAAACATAACCTACTGAGTGTTGGGTAGTTGCTTGACAAAGGCTACAGATTTGAGTTCAATGGAAACAAGTGTATCATTAACAACAAGGAAGGAGAAATAATTGCATCAGGATCAAAAACTAAAGGTAATGTTTTTCAGCTTAATCCAGGAGAAAATTATTTTGTTGCTAAAGTAGATGACAATTGGCTATGGCACAAAAGACTATGTCATATCAACTTTGATAATATAGTTAAGATCAATAATGTTAAGGTAGTTAGAGACCTACCTTGCATAGCAAAGCCAGTTGATACTATATGCAGAGAATGTGTAATGGGAAAGCATGTGATCAATTCATTCAGAAGCAAGCATAATTCAGTAGAGAACAAGCTGGATATGATTCATACAGACCTATGTGGACCAACTCAAACAAGATCATACTATGGTGAAAGGTATTTCATTTTGTTTGCAGATGATTATTCTAGAATGATGTGGGTTGCATTCTTGAAAGATGAGTCAAATGCATTTGAGAAGTTCAAAATATTCAAAGCTAAGGTTGAATATGAATCTGGACTTAAGATAAAATGTCTAAGGTCAGATAGAGGAGGAGAATTCACATCTAATAGATTCTATGAGTACTATGAAGAACATGGCATAAAGAGACAGTTAAGTGCACCTAGAACACCTCAGTAGAATGGGATTGCAGAAAGAAGGAATAGGATCATCCTTGACACAACGCATACCATCATGATTGAAGGAAAAGTTACACATACCCATTGGAGAGATGTGGTCAATACAACAGTCTATACAATCAATAGAATACAATTAAGGCCTAGTGCTGACAAGACACCTTATGAGCTATGGTTTGGTAATGTTCCCATAGTGAAATACTTTAGAATCTTTGGAAGCAAGTGCTACATCAAGAGGGATGAAGCAGTAGGCAAGTTTGATGCAAGAAGTGATGAAGGTATTTTTCTTGGTTACTCTACTAAAAGTAAAACTTATAGATGTTTTAACTTAAGATTGAAGAAGATCATTGAAAGTGGTCATGTTAAGATTGATGAAAATTTTATGGTTCAAGAAAGATATCATGATTATTCATCTATGATTGAAAATGAACCTAGAACCTCCACTAGTGAGATAGTTGTTGAAGAGATGTTTAACAGTATCAATGCATTATTCAATGACCCTGAAACAAGTGAGGAAGAAACTCAGAAGGAAGATGAGACAGTATCACCTAAAGTTCCAAAGTTTACATCTAGAAACCATTCCAAGAATGACATCATTGTAGATCAGAGCAGAAAAGTCTTAACAAGATCACAAGCAAAGAATTCAACTAGCAAAGAGGTGGTATGTTTACTATCTCATATTGAACCTTTAAGTGTTGAAGATGCATGTAATGATTTAGATTGGCATGATGTTATGAAAGAAGAACTAGATCAGATTATCAAGAATGACACTTGGGAATTGGTCCCAAGACCTAGTGATAAGAATGTGATTGGAACTAAATGGATATTCATAAACAAGATGAATGAAGATGGTATAGTAGTATGAAATAAAGAAAGGTTAGTATGTAAGGGATATGCGTAGAGAGAAGGCATTGATTATTCAGACACATTTGCACCTATGAGCATATTAGAAGCCATTAAGCTATTTCTAGCTTATGCAATAGTCAAAAACTTCAAAGTCTATCAGATAGATGTCAAGTCAGCATTCCTGAATGGAGAATTGAAGGAAGAAGTTTACATTGAGCAGCCAGAAGGATTCACCTTATCAGATAGACCTGATATGGTATGCAGATTGAAGAAGTCCCTCTATGGACTTAAGCAAGCCCCTAGAGCATGGTATGAGAGAATTGATGGATATCTAACAAAGATTGGTTTCAAGAAATGAGTAGCAGACTATAATCTATTCATAAGAGAGACATATGAAGGTTTACTACTTGTAGCTATATTTGTTGATGACATTATCTTTGGAGGTAATGATAAACTTAGTGTTGAATTTGCTAAAGAGATGTAGAGAAAATTTGAGATGAGCATGATTGGACCTATCAAATACTTTTTGGGATTGAATGTGTAGCATACAAAGAAAGGTATTTTCATTAATCAGTCCAAGTATGTGAAAGAGATATTAAAGAAATTCAAGATGGATGATTGCAAACCAGTGGGTACACCTATGATAACAGGATGCAAGCTTACAAAAGAAGATGACTCACTAGTAGTAGATATAACATTGTACAAGTCTATGATTGGAAAACTCATTTATCTTACTCAAACTAGACTTGATATTTCCAATGCAGTTGGCATTGTTGAAAAATTTGCAACGGAACCTAAACAATGTCACCTCATGGTAGTAAAGAGAATATTCAGATACTTGCAAGGCACTATAGACTATAGTCTATGGTATCCAAATTTAGAAAATGTTGAGCTTCATGTATATACTGATGTAGATTGGGCAGGATGCTTTGATGATAGAAAGAGTACATCAGGAAGAGCAATGTTTCTTGGTGATAGACTTGTCACTTGGACAAGCAAGAAGAAAAATTGTATCTCTCAATAAACATCAGAAGCGGATTATGTTACAGCAACCCTGAATTGTTCTAAAATTGTTTGGATCAAGCAGATGATAAAGGAATTTGGTATTCAAATCAATTATCCTATTGTTATTCATTGTGATAACACTAGTACTATCAATATGTCAAAGAACCCTGTGATGCATGCAAAGACAAAACACATTGAGATCAAGTATCACTTCCTAAGAGAGAAAGTGGTAGAAAAAGAAGTCAAGTTGGACTATGTAAGTACTAAAGATTAGTTAGCAGACATACTCACAAAGCCCTTGCCAAAGGATACTTTTGAGTATCTCAGGGAGAAGGTTGGAGTAATCCCCTTCCCTTATTTTTCCTAGAAGAAAGAAGAGCATTAGTCCTCAGGGACTAATGGATGGTTGACTACTCTATCTCAGGAGTAGTACCAGTGCTTAAAATGTTTGGTGCCCTTTTCCATTGATGTCAAAGGGGGAGTAATATATAGTCATGAAAAATAGAAGTAAAAGGAGTAATACACTAAGGGGGAGTAGTATTCAATTATGGAAGCGGTTTAGTTGAGGAAATAGAGGATATTGAAGAATATTGTAGCAGATGGAGGATTCATCCTTGGGGGAGTTTTGAAGAGGAAATGGAGAATGTTATAAAATAAATGTTCATTTGGGTTGGTGGTGTTTTTCATTCCATATGTTGTCATCAATGCCAAAGGGGGAGATTGTTGGAGATTTTCCAGCAAGCCAGTGCTAACTGTATGTTTGTCATTGATGACAACATATGGTAAGTAGCATGTGTTAAAGACTTATGTAGTAATCTTTGATTATATGTTGCATGGACATGTTATCAACATGATATCATGGACACAGAGGTTAACTGTTAGTACAAATAGTTATATAGCAATTTGTGTTAGCAGTGTTCCTGACAGAGTTACATGCAGTGTTTTGTGAGTGATTGTTAATACAATCATCATGGAGCATTATGCCTTTGGATATGTGATGAAGACATGTTATTAATAATACATTCATGAATGAAGAGCTTGATGATCAGTAGAAGTAAAGTTATGTAGTCGCTATTCAGCAGTAGCAGTTTCCTGTGTTTATTGAGAAGAGACGACAAAGATTTTATTGGTTCTGGAGTTGCGCCTATCATTTTGATATGCACCCTTGGATTAGTGCTTGGAGAAGAGTTAGTAATGTTTGGTTAAGAGTGCATGATGTAATTTATCTTGAGGAGAAAGGTCCAGTTGTTTTGGTAGAGCCGATTGTGTGTAGTGTGTGTCTACAATTATCTTATTGGACAAGTCCTAGAATGTGTTGTACGCTTAGCAAAGCTGACTGAATTATTATTGGAGTTTGTTATGACTTATCTAATATGATTTCAGGGTGGTTCTAACAGGACAACTTGATTATATCATTTAGAGAAAAGATATTTATAGACAGTCATTTTTTATTGCTAGAGTGTGCTTCATAGTTGACTATGAAGAGAAAAGCAGAGTGTGTGAAGTGTTGAGCCTTCAGAAGAAGGTCTATGTGACTAAGTAAAGTATTTTTTCATACATTGGAACTGATCTAGCAGCAAGTCAAAGAGAAATTCACCAAGATCTAGATATAGTGTGTATCTATTATTCAGAAGGTTGTAGCCTTCACCCTTTGAGCACTGTGCTCTCGGATAGTGCATCCTCACCCCTAACATGGTTAATTGTAAAAGACTCCTAACAGGGTCTGACCCTTGACAAGGTCTACTATACATAATACATTGTAAAGAAACTCATAATAGGGTTAAGGATCTTCTAACAAGGATCATAAAACACTAGTATATAATATGAGTGGGTGTCAATTCCCACCGGGGTTTTTACCTATTTGGGTTTCCCCGTAACCAAAATATTGTTGTTGTGTTCAAGTGTTCCCTCATTGTGTTTATGCTTTATGTTTCATAGATGTGTAAACATTACTAATAGGTTCTTCCAACAAAGGTAACAAGATTTGTCTCCCATCATATATAGCATGTCTATCATATTGCCAAGGTCTACCCAACAAAATATGACAACAATCCATAGGCGTGATATCACATAACACCTTATCATAATACTTCCCAATTTTCAAATTCACATAACATTGTTCACTTACCAAGAGTGTATGCTCATCTTTAATCCATGAAATCTGATAGGGCTTCAGATGTTCCAACCTTTTCAACTACAACTTTGTGATCATCTCCTCAGATGCCAAATTCTTTGAGCTACCACTATCAATGATTACCTTCCAAAAAATTTTAGAAACTCTACATCTGGTCTTGAAAAAACTTTTCCTTACCGGATCTTCCTTTTTACCTTCATTCGAAAGTGCTCTTCTTACCATCAAGTTATTTTCCTTCTCAGGTTCATTCGGTGACTCTTCTTCCACCAAAGCATTTCTACTGCTACCAGCCTTCTTACTTGCATGTGTACACTCAAATGATCTATGTCCTTCTTCTCCATAATTATAACAGTTCCTTAGAAACCACCTATGTTATAACCACCTCGGTATTTACTGCCTCAGCCTCTAGATGAACCTTCACCTTTCCACTCAATCTTGGCTTTATCCAAAGTTGTCTTTTCAGGTTCAGATATATTTTTTTCACCATGAGATCTATCTCTTCCTCTAGGGAATCTACCACCTCTACCTCTTTGTCTTTTCTCATGTCTCTTATTCAATTTCTCCTCAGCTTTCAATGCAAATTGATAAGCCTCTTCAATGTTCTCCAATTTGACCAAACTAATTTCTTCTTGGATGGAAACTCTCAAACCATTCAGGTATCTAGCAATTCTTTCCACATCATCTTCATCATGTCTAGATCTGATATCTAATCTATAGAATTCCTTAGTATATTCCTTTACCGAGCTATCTTTCTGCCTTAAAATTTGCATTTGCCTAACTAGGTTAATCTAATAATCACAAGGTAAGAACTTTCCTTTAAATTTATTCACCATTTTACTCCATACCTTGATTTTGTCTTTGCCTTTCCTTTTTCTATCCAGGTGTAGATACTCCCACCATAAGGATGCATGGATTTTCAACTTTGTGCTTGCAATTTTCACCTTCTTTTCCTTAGGTATATTTTCATACTCAAAATACTTTTCCATCTTAGTGATCCAATCCACCAATTCATCATAATCTAATTTTCCACCATACTCAGGAGGATTAAAGTGTGGTGTAGACTTTGGACTTGTCAAAGCCTTCAAAAATCTTTCCTCACCCTGATCAATCATAGGTGCAGGTTCTACATCACCTTGTTCTACCTCAATTTCATCATCACTAACATCTTCAAGATATCTTCCTCTCCTCTAGGCTATTTCAATAGCTTCTAATCTAGCAATAAGTTGTCTCAACATGTCTGCCAATCCTAGATCCGCATCTCACCTCCCACAAACCATCTTAAATACCCTCTATAATTGCAGGTTAGATTGTAATCTGCTACCCCACAATAATTTAACTAGGGCTTCACAAGAAGGAACCTTCAAATCTAGATTCGTAAACCTTGATCCAAATCTAACCTTGCTCTGATACCACCTAATGCAAGGGAGGATGGGGAGAGGGGCGAATGGCACACCCTAACCAAATCCACCTTGCTCAACAACATGCAGAAGCAACAAAACACAACAGTGAGAGAGAGAATGCAGATGCTATGATATATTATCTTCGAATAGATTCATACATGTTGGGTTGTAAGGCCTTCCCAATTTAGACTAGATATTACAATCAAGTATAGAAGTCCTCAAACATGCGAGGATTTGCCAACAATCTCCAATTTTCTATTTTCTATCTTCTATCTCCTATGACTCACTCCTAAAACTCTAACCAAATAACTACATTTATACAAGAGGCTACTGAGCCAAGTCGGCCTTCAGATCCACAATCAATGGAAGGGATGACCAGATCTAGGTCTACATGCTTCCCAAGGATGGATACCAACATTAAATTTGTGACCCAAATTAAATGCACAAGTCAGACTCAAAAGAAATCCAAAATAAACAACTCGGTAAGCAAGGAAACTGAGAGCCAGACAAGCATCACTGAGCGCCAGGGAAATTCACCGAGTGTCAGAGAATCTATAACCAACCAACACTGGTGAACAAAGGAAGTTGAGAAACACCGAACCAACTTGGTCAAAGAAGGAACCAAACAACACAGACACAGGATTTCCAAGGACCTGAGATGCTCCTACATCAAAACTTCATCCAATTTTACACATTTCACTAATTTACATTATCTTCAAATTTCAAACACAAATCCCACTTTTATGTCGTTAAAGTTGAATAGTTTTAGTGCTATTAACTTTTTCCTTCATAAAAGTGTGACACAGGTTTGTACTTTTACCCTAATATAAACAACCTCAAATAAATGATCAGAAAAGATCCAAGTGGAGCTAAAACTACCATGGGTATTGATTTGGTTCCTTCAAGCATGTTGGGTTTTAAAATGGCTCCCATAAACATCATTCCAATTTATATAAGGGGGTTTTGAATAGCTCCCCAAACCATCTAGATGAATCTCCAAAACTAGGAGATCCATTGAGTTTTGAAGGGTTTTAACTTGGTACTCCAAACCATCATCAATAGCTGCCTCAAAGGATTGAACATTGAAAATCTAGCTAGAACTGTGGGGTTTTGGAAGGCTCCCAAAACCTACAATATGAGTTCAAAAAGGGAACTTGAAACCAAATATATGCTACAAGAAAATAAATCCCAATTGCAAAGTGTCCCCTCTCCAAAAAAACTCATTTAGGATCCCACCTTGATAGGACCTGAAGAGAAGAAGCCCTTCAGAAGGGTGATCTGATAAGAACCCAACCTTTCAATTGAGAATCTGCATCCATAGGAAGACCACATAGAGCACCAATTCACCTCAATCCACCAGTATATCTCCACCTCAATAGAATAATAATCCACCTCTATTAGGACCAGGAAGGTGGAAGAGAAGCACAACATGTGTCAAACCCTAGATAAGACTATGATCATAAACACCACCTCAATAGGGGCTAAATTATCCTCTATTGAAGTCTTACAAGTTAAATTCCCACCTAAAGCAACTAAAGCCCACACAAAAAGAAAAAAATAGGAAGCACCAGGCTACAAAAGGGATAGATAGCTCCACCGAAACCAACCCCTAATAAAAAATGCACAAAAGCTATACCAGGGCCTTGAAAACTACAAGCACTTGGCTAAAAAGTAAAAAAAAAAAAGAAAAAAAAAAAGAGAAGGCAATCATAGAAATAGACACAAGAAGGCACTCAAGAAAAGAGGAAAAAGACACATGAAACTAACCAAAAAACATTCATGAGGAGGATGGAGCCACAAAACCCACAATAGAAATACAAAGGAAGAAATAAAAAGAATACACTGGGCCTCTAAAGCATAGGACACAACAGTGGGACAAAAAAAAGACCCACACAAGAAAAAAAAAACCAAGAAATCACACACCAAGAAACCCAACAAACAACCAAGGAGAAAAAACAAAACTCCCACCCAAGAGAACCAAAGAAAGATGAGAACTTCAAAACTAGACAATAGGTAGGAGCAAAGAAGCAACACCAACCTAGAAACACCCAAGTACCAAGGCCCTAAAAAACACCTTAGCCAAAAAAATAGGTAAAATAACAACAACCATGTTGAGAAAAGACCAACCCCACCCCATGAAACACAAACCCGAAAGGAGCCAAGCCCAGAAAAAGATAAGACAAAAAAGTGCTGAAAACTTGGCCATAATCAAAGCATGGAAAACACCCTAGCTAGGAACATGAACCACCCCTAAAAACATGTCAAAAAAAATTGAGGACAAGGATATGACTTCCAAAGAGGACAACAACCCAGTCATCCTCCAAAAATAGGAGGGCCTAGATAGGGAAAAACTGGAAGCTCCTCAAGAAAAGAAGGAACACAACCAAAGCCCTCTAGAGGGAATAAACATCCAAGCCACCAAAAGGGGAGAGGTCACCCAAAAATACTTATACTTAAATGTTATTTATTTATATATATATATATATATATATATATATATATATATATATATATATATATATATATATATATATATAGATATAGATATAGATATAGATATAGATATAGATATAGATATAGATATAGATATATCTATATATATATAGATATATATATATATATACATATATATATACATATAGATATACATATAGATATATATATAGATATAGATATAGATATATATATATATATATATATATAGATATATAGATATAGATATATATATATATATAGATAGATAGATAGATATATATATACATAGATATATATATAGATATAGATATAGATATATATATATATATATATATAGATATATAGATATATATATCTATATTGATATATATATCTATATAGATATATATATCTATATAGATATCTATATAGATATAGATATCTATATAGATATATATATCTATATAGATATCTATATAGATATATATATCTATATAGATATATATATCTATATAGATATCTATATATATCTATATAGATATCTATATATATCTATATAGATATCTATATATATCTATATATATCCATATATATATATATAGATATCTATATATATATCTATATATATATCTATATATATCTATACATATCTATAGATATATATATATATATATATATAGATATATATATATATATATATATATATATATATATATATATATATATATATAGATATATATAGATATATATATAGATATATATATAGATATCTATATATATATATATAGATAGATATATATATATATATATATATATATCTATATATATATATATATATAGATATCTATATATATATAGATATCTATATATATATATATCTATATATATATATATATATGAGAAGCATATATCTAAAATATAATTAAATTATATACATATTTGAATGTTTTAATGTGTATATCTAAATATTCTACTATAGATTTATGAATGACCTAATATAATCAATTATAAGATTAATCTAATATTTAGATGTATTATATATATCTACTAGTAATACTAAAATAAAAAATTATACATTAATTATAAATATTTATTTATATTTTGTAATATAAAATATTAACATATACTTGACCAATTCTTTAATAACTCATTAATCAATATTAAGGGGATAGGGAGTGTTTGTAGAAAGAGGTGGGTAAATCGGTCACATGATGGAAAGATCCTGAGATAGGTAGAGCCTTGAGGGAATCCACTTGTAGACTATGCTAGTGTCCTAGCATAGTAAATTTACCATCTTTCTTAAGGTTTTTGAGTAGGATTGAAGTAAAGAATTAGAGCTTAAGCATATATTATGAATTGGAGATTATTCTTAATATAATATGATTTAAATGCATAATGAAATATGATAATTATTGGAGATTTGCATCTTCCTAGTATGAAACATTACAAATTGCCATTCCCAATGGGAATTCAAACCCTAATTGAGAATTTTAAAACAAATTTATGTAAGGTACCGAATGGGATCATTACAACCATACAAGGGCTTAATATCAAGCAATACAATAATTCACTATTTACTAATACCCAATCCTAAGAAATCCACAACTCACAAAGTTTATATCGATTAATCAAAGTCCCCAATTTCTCAAGTTAATATTTCTTAACTCAATAAGGCTCCTTTTAGTAATTCTCAATAATTGATACTGCTTAATAATACACAACAAAAGCCAACCTAGCTGCCAATTTAGCAAACTTATACCATGACACATTCATCCAAGGACTTTGAGATCTCAAATTAAATCTTGCCACTCGTACTATTCCTAATTCAACACAAACATCCCAAAATCTATTATAGGTTCATCTTCTTGACATAAACATTATTCTAATTATTCAATGTAATTTTTTTTGTTTGGACAAACC
Source organism: Chamaecyparis obtusa (assembly GCA_027943335.1). Classification (NCBI taxonomy): domain Eukaryota; kingdom Viridiplantae; phylum Streptophyta; class Pinopsida; order Cupressales; family Cupressaceae; genus Chamaecyparis; species Chamaecyparis obtusa. Next base: position 154,725 of record BSBK01004185.1, on the reverse strand, counting down.
ATACTTATCATTAGGCTATTATACTATGTTATAGTAAAAACATAAACATGAAGTTATATTGTTCTAACCATAATTTGTTGACTAATTTTTTGCTAAGAAGAAAGTATACATATTAACATGATTTAAAGGATATTTTTTAACATAGAAACACTTAATTCATTGTATTATGATTACTTGTTTAACTTGATTTTCATTCATCTTAGATCATTTAGAAATAATAATATTAAATAAAAAATATATTTTATTTTATGTAACTTATTAATAATATTAAATAAAAAATATTTTTTATTTTATGAAACTTGTACAATGAATTCAAAGAAACAATCAAAATAAAATTATATATTAATTTCTCATAAATAAATTTTATATACAAATAAACAAAACAAAATAGCTTTAATAAAATTATATTTGACTAATATAACGTCATAACAAAGCTTTAATAAGGAGACCAATATGTCAATCAACTCTCTACAATGTAAAGTTCTTATTCTAAGCGAATCTAATAAGAAAACAATGTCTCACTTGATATTGGGGTATAATAAATGAATAGAAAGTAATTGTTTATACTACTTGCCTAATATTACCAAAATTTGAATGCGGTATGTTATATTGGACTACTACATATTTTGACCTTTAATACAAGAAATTGTACGTGCTATGTTCTTAACCACAACAATTATAATAAGCATTGGTGTAGTGGGAGTGACTACAAACTACACATTCATTTGTATTTGCTACTATTATGTTTTCTTATTAGAATCAAGCTAATACATGTGCTGAAGATTTTTATCCACATTTATTCCATCCAATCTTCTTTTAAGAAACAAGACATAACACATTTAGAATTACAAGAAAAAAAGTCTTTATAGGCTGATTCTAACAAAGAAATGGAATTATACAGTAAAATATTTACAATTGAAAATGTTGTAAATTGTCTTTCTAATTTATTATATAATCAAATATATACTACAAATTTTATAGAAAATAAAAGTATATCTTAATCCATCATTCCTATTGATATAACCCTTACACCTCCTCTTAATATAATTGCTTGTTCTTATTAAAAAAACCTGATAGGAAGCACTGCCCAACTTAAAATTTGAGTATAATAAATAAAATGAATATAATGATTTATACTATTTGCTTTATATTACCACAATTTGCATACGATATGCCCTCCTGGACTGCTACATATCTTGACCTTCAATACAAGAAATTGTATGCTATGTTCTTAACGACAGCAATTGTTATAAGAATTGGTGTAGTGGGAGAGACCACGAAAACTATGGCGACAGCAGATTTCAGAATTGTGCCTCGCCAAAATACTGACACTTGGTGGGTGCAAACAATTCATCCCATCTTTTCCTCATTTAGTACGCATGATTATCAACAATAACGTGTCATCTAAAATATTTAGTGCTTTGGAGTGATTGATCGAGAGTTGAACGGTTCAAAACGAGGGGGAGAAAAGCAATACTGTAAACAAAAAGAAGAGAAAACAATATTGTCCTCCTGCACGGGAGAGAAGAAAAAAGATCTCGTCACAATAGGATATGTATGATGTCTGTATCCTTGAAGAAACTTCTAATACAGATCACAAATTTAAAGCTTCATCTTGCGTAACTTGGTCAATTAAGTAACAAGTTAAATAATGTGGGTATGTTTATGTTACAATTGTAGGTTACAAGACATATTTGTACATGTAATTATTTTGTATAATTTCAGTGCACATATTTGTGTGAATATGGGAAAAATTATTTTTCTATAATTTCACATTATTTTTCTAATAGAAATACAAAATATGAAGGATGATAATGGAAATGATAAATGAATATAGAAGTTTGGTTTTAATATAGATAGATAATAATTATCATGAATATTTACTTTCTCTTTGTGTGAATATATTTTTCTATCTTGAGTAGTGATGTCTTTTAGTTCGATTTTGTGTTAAGTGTGTAATTCTTTAAGGTAATGAACTATTATCATATATTGGATAAGACTTATATTATGAAGCGAGTGTGTAGAAGCTAGAATGAGGACTTTATCATAAAATATGTGAAAGGATTAAATGCTATTAAGGATCATTAACATTTTTGTTATATTGTCAAGACCACCTTTGAGGTTTTATTGTTTGTTGTAATGTCTTACAAAATAATTTTTAGTCAAATATGTAAATGGCTAAGATATTAGTAGGTGCAAAAAAATGAGAATGGAGTAATAATTTATTTGGTGACCACTTATGTGAAGAGTTATGGGTTAAACTACAAAAGAACTTGTTGGAATAGTTATCAAGATGGATTTGTCAACAGAAAAGAACTCAATTGTGATTTATTCCATGGACACCTAACATAATTACTCAATTGAAATGTTTGATTCGAAATGGATCTATGTACTAAAGTATTTTTTGAGATGCGCAATTAATGCACACATCCTCCAATTCATGTTAGTAACCTATCCATTCATTAACTAATCTTAAAATGTAATTTATTAACTCTTTTATGCGATAAGTTATTTAAAAACATGTTAATTTTTAGGTGAAGATAGGATTAACATAGGAATATATAGATTAACATTATGGAGTAATTTATTTCAATGCTATAATATCTAGTCAAGATCTATAATGAATTCATTTGAATGTGATAGGTAATAACAATGTAGGATGCATAACTTGTCAAGAAAATTATCTAAAGATTAGATAAGTTCATGAATACATACCAAGCATAAATGAGTGTTAGATTGTACATGAAGCGAGAACTGAACACGGATATGGTGTCAATTATAGATCAAACAATGTCAAGCATTAGATGATTGAAGATGAGAATAGTAGAATGGAGAGAGAATTTTGAAAGAGATAAAATGGAGACAATATAAGGCCTTCCTTAGGAGTGGTTAATGTGACCCTACCCATTAAGTTTGTTTCATTTGATTGTCAATTAAATAGATCAGACGTGACTAATAAAGTAACAAACGGTTGTGATGGTTGAGGATATAATTGGTCACCCTAGTAAATCCTAGGGAACTTATGTCTCTCTCTCACATTTCTAAACAATATGATGTGAATGTATTTAAATAGTAAATGGAATTGATAATCAATTTATGAATGGTCTTAATAGCTCTTGTATCTTGTTCCAAGCTTATATTTTAAGTTTGTTAACTATAATTGTGGTTTCCTAAATATAAGGTGAATAATCATGTGACGTCAAAAATAGAACAATAATCATCTAATAAAATTAAAGTATAATCCACAACAATGGATTTTGTTTTGGATACATGAGATGTCTTATAATGAACAACTGAATTAACTTAGGGAAAAGGAATAATGTTAAATTTTATTTTAATCAAGGGGTTTCTAATAAGTTTTGTATTACCTAGAAGGTCTCTCTCTCTCTCTCTCTCTCTCTCTTTGTGTGTGTGTGTGTGCGCGCACGCGTGTGTGATGGTTGTATGATAGACAAGGATATTCACTACCTTCATAGAAATAATACAGGATGAACAAACAATCATAATTAGGTGCACATGAAGGTATCCTTAGTAAATATAAAGCTAAATTTGGTTCAAGAGGTAAACCAACTTCGATAATTTTATTCCTCTCAAGGTAAGGCTATATATTTTAGATTATATTTCATGAATATATTAACTAGGTAAATTATTTACAATCAAAACCAAGAATATTAGAAAAGAAAATAATGCAACTAATAAAATTATGGTCTACATATGCTTGTGTATCGGAAAATCCTTATGGTGGCTAATGTGCAAGGAACAATTAATTGTCAATGGGGAAAGAGAGAACCATCCGCACCCTAATAAAATACTTTACTTTTTAAGTATTTTTTGATGCAATTGTTCAGTTTCAACTTGTTACATATGTGAATCTGAAAAACTAAGTATACCTTCACACACATGATAAGCTTGACTCTATTGTCCTTCAATTCTCTAAGACCTTGTGGATAACAATATTTTCTATCTATATTAATCAATAGCACAAGATGACATAAAAGAGTGAAGTGTGGTTGATTGATGATGCAAACATGATGGAAGTATGATTACAATGTCGAGAGTATAGATAAATGGACTTAGGAAGCTCTAAAAAGGTACTATATATGTATACTACGTGTATCCTTGACTCACGAAAATGAGAGGAAAAATATATTCTATAGACATATCTAAGAGAGTCAAGGGCTTAGGTTAAGAGGTCAAAAGATGAATGACCATGGTGAGAGGAGAGTGAATAAGATTAAGAGGTTAAAGTAATGGATGAATGAGATTCAGGGTGAGTTGAATTTTAGATAGGCATCTACGTTCAATTAATATAGACATTTAAGAGAGAAGAGGGGGAAACTTATCACATGACTATAAATTTATATTATGGTCTATATGAACAAGGTGAAAGGATAAGATTAGATATAAAAGGATAATAAATGAAATAAATAAATATAAATATTTAGTTAATTAATAGTTTAAAATACAGGATTAGAATAATAAAAATATTTAATTAATTAATAAAGGAAGAAACTAATTTGGGGAAACCCCTAGGTGAAATAGCAGGCTTACTATTTATAGAGCCAATAACCAAGGTTCACACATATTTAGGTTTCTCTCTACCATGTCAATAATGGAAAGTCGCTTACCCTGGCCCTTGGTGAAATAGTGGGGCTTCTTTTGTGTAGAACTAACAACCAAGGTTCAAAAATTAATTTTATTAATAATAAGTATGTAAGTAAGAAATTAATAATAGATTTTATATATTTTGAGGTAGATGGTGTATAGGTGCAAAACTATAACCAAAGAATTGGAGCAACCAAGGATGGATGAAACACATTGATAGGAGGGGGAACATTTTGCAATAAACTTTGACCTTTTCCACTAGGATAAACACCATTATACTTAGAGTAGGAAATATGGAAAGTGGGTTTAAATCTCATATATCTACCCTACATCAATCATAGACAATGGCTAAAGCAAGTTATGGCTATAATGGGGGCTTTTGGTATAAGGATACAACCATCAAATTAGAAGACAAAATAGTTAAACCCAATGTCTCTTCTCACACCATTTCTAAGTTGGTAGAACATGTGAAATGCATCAGCCTTTATATTTACAGGTTGGTGGAGTTGGATTGGAAATCCATTTTTTGAATGGAACCCTAATTAACTCAGGAGTGACAAGAGATAGATATATTTTTTAGGTCACATTTTTAACCTGGGGATGTAAATAGTTTGCTAAGAAAATACCTATGGAGGCAATTAGGATGGTTCTCAAAAAGGAATTTGTTTCCTCCATAAACATATTGTGTCAACACAAATATCACAAGTTAGGCTTCCTAGTGTTTCTCTTAGACCTTCTTCAACCTAGAATTCTTGTTGGATGATATCAATGCAACAGTTATATCAAAGCCTAGGGTTGACATCCCTTGGCTTGATGACACTACAAAATTATTTCAACCAAGGGCTAAGGTGGCTAGGAAACCATTTCTACTAAACTTAGATGTTCGTGGTCTGGAGAGACACCATCAATGGGAAACTATGGGAAAGAACTTTCTTCATAGATTGGTAGAAGCTGGGGTAGAGGCTAACACATAGTAGATGAATAGATTTTCCTTGGCGGCATGTTCAAATTCTTTCTACAATGAGGATTGGATCTATTGGACAAACTTTTTAGGATTTGATGGTCCTTAATTTCTAACATGTCTACTCGATATGGTGTTTGAGGCTTTGGCTCATCCACTTTCACTCTTTCTCATAGGGTACAATTTGTATCCATTTTTTGATGCAATTGTGTGGTTTTGATCAAAGGGTTGTGTTTCTATTGATGTAGATTTTTCTATTTTAATGTAATATATCACATCACAACTTTGTTTCTTATTATGAAAAAAAAAATATAGGAGACTAAAGAAGTAATTAAATAAATTAAAATATTTATTTTTAAGTAACAGAGGAATAATGGTGAAATAATTAAATAAATAATAAATATATAATTAATTAAGTCAATACATTTTCAGGTATCTACAAACAAATTTTTAAAATAAAAATTTTCTAGTCTAATATTGGACATATGTCTTAGATAGTATGCTCCCAATGCTAGCTATATGCTTGTGCAAACTCCTTGTTGCACCAAAGTTTTAGGTCACTAGAGAGGTGAAGTGGAGAGACTACCTCATGAAGTTTTGAATATTCTAAAACCCAAGAAGAGGTCTCTTACTTTGAGGATAGCACATAACTAGGGATTGGTACTTTCATGCCAATTATATGGCCATAAAAATATATAGGTTCCTAGTATCCCCTCACGTCCTACCAAAAATCTTACCTAGGAGATTGACTTTTTTTTTTAATTTATATGGAAACTTAATAAAACAAAAAAATATCATCTATAAGGTCAAAAGAAGGGATCTTTATTGCCTTCACGTATAGTAGTTTGTGGATTCTCTACCAACAAAGAAGGCTTGGAACAAATTTATTCTCATTTTCTAGCTAGCCTCTAAAGATTCTCTCATTTTATTTATTCTCATTTTGAATGGGAGAATAAATAAAATAAGAGAATTTTGACAGGCTAGCTAGAAAGCCCCTTTTAGTTGAAGATAAGTCAACCTACCAACCATTCTTAGTACAACATTCATATAACAAGAAAGAAAGATAAAAACTATTACAAAACTATTCTAAAAAGAAACTACTAGGTTGGAAAATATTTTGAAATGAAATTGCTATTTCCTTAAGGGATTTTTGAACCTAAAACCTAGGACGTAAATTATGTTCCAACTATTAGTTTTCCTAGTTAGTTTTAATTGAGGGTCTACTAGAGTCCACCACAATGTTAAGAGAAATCCTTTCAAACACTCTCTTCGTGATTGTATTAAAGTTGTTTATCTTCCATTCAAATTATATTTTTTAAAGTGTTCTTTGACTTGATCAACAAAGTGGCATAAAACCTTAAGAGCATTGGTTAATCCACTTTTTAAAATAGTTTTAAAAATATCATTTTTTACATTATTTTTTATTAGATAAATACTTTTGATTAGAGGGTTTTGAAAAGACCCCAAGATGTCTTACATCAATAAGAAGTTTCTATCACATGAGAAAAAATTTCAAACAAGATTGAATTAAATAGGAAAAAAGCTAGAAATGTCACAAGAAAATAACTAGAGGTCATGATAAAAGAGCATCTCAAAATTAATTAAGGAGGTTTAAAACCAAACCTTCCCAAAGAATTCTAAATAAGAGTTGAAGGTTGGTCCACATGGATCAACTTATTTTTTTTTTAAGAGGAGCTAGGTTACACCAATTGATTAGTTACAACATTTGTGAAACCTTATTTGAAACAAATAAAGGGATGATTTTGACTAAAAAGTTGTGAAATTGTTTTAGAAAAGGATATTCAATTAAAAAAAACTCTAAGTTTCTTAAATAAAGTGACATATTTGAATCAAAGGTCCATTTTTTTAGAAAAATATATGATTATATGAATATGTATTCAAAAATTTAAGGTCTAAATTCAATCCAAAAGAATTGGAGAGCATAATAATCATCCCATACAATACTTTAAAATGAAATTTGTGCAACTTTGGGTCAATCGGTTTTGAATAAACATCAATATATAAGTTGATATTTCTCATCTCAAATGTTCAAATCTTTCACCTACGCTCAAATGTTTGTACAATCCTTAAGACATATTTGTACAATAATTTTGAAAATGTAATTCAAGCGTAGGTTCAAGCCAAAAATTTGGGAATGCATATAAATTGTCCCATATAATGTTTTTGAAATGAGGTTTGTGCAACTTTTGGTCAACAGTTCTAAATAAACCAATAGATAAGTCAATATTGTTGGGATGTTGTTGGGATTGCTGAGAATAACACATTTCAAGTTTATTGGCATTAATGTTTTTTCATTGATGTCAACATATATCTTTATTCTTGACAGTGTTCTTTATTTTTTTAGTGGAGAGATTCGATTGGTATGACTTGTGTTGAGATTCAAATGGTGCGCATGTACAGATAGTTGAAGAGATGCTTGTAGTTTAATCATGTTTGACCTTTGAGCATTATGTTGTGATTTAAGCTAGTTTTAGTTGATTGATCAGAGATTGTTTACTAGCTTTTCTGGTTAATTCTAGAAATGATAGAGTTATAGTTTTTGGATTGGTAATGATCAGTTATGCAATATTTCTTGTTTCTAACCTGATGGTGTATTCAGGGCTGGTATTGGTATCCGCAACTAGTATAGTTTAAGATTTGGAGATGTGCAAGAAGTATTTCTTTGATGACAAAGTTCGTTGTTTAGTGTTCATGGTGAACAGTGAAGATATGTTGATAAATTCTAAGATAGAGATGATTAGGTCATTGCTGTGGTATTTCACGATGCTTGTTCATGTTTCTTAATGGTGTCCTATACTTATTATTGGATCGCTTTTGGTTATGTGATGAAATTTATTTGAATTTCATGAAGCATGTTGGTATTCTTGGCCAACTAGATGTTGTAACATGTTGCGAAGGATTATAGCGTGGATTTTTGGATCATGGCACGTTCGAGGTTATTTGTTTGGATCTAAGATATGTCTTAGCCAACATGTTAAGGATCACATTGGTTAATGTAATTCATTTTTGTAATTAAGTTCTTGGTTAAGGCCAACCTTATTTATCTTATTGTAATGTATAAAATGATGAAATCATTTATGTAATTGAGAGAGAGGGGAGATGTGAAGGATGATGCGAATGTAAAGACTTGTATAACAGAGGATGGTGAGCGAAATTGATGTATCAGAGATCTGAGAAGAGGTGTGAGTGGAATCTATTATTGAGCTTGTATGACCGTGTACTTCATTGAAACTATATTAGCATGAAAGATGCTTTCAGTCAGTTTATGATATAGTGGATTGTTGTCAATTTCAGGGTTGTTACCCTCCATTGTATCACTTGGTTGTTGTCCTAGTGTCTTTGAACACTGAACTCTAGGCAATGTACCTAAATGCATGTGTATTCCCCTTTTACCTTTAACAGGGTTTATGTGCTAGTACATTATCTACTCGGTTTGATCCCCACCATGGTTTTTCCCCTAACAGGATTGCCACGTGAAAAAAATCTAGTGTTATGTGTTATGATGTTGTTCATTGCTATACTTTAATGCTTATCTTTCACATACTGCCTTGTTTCTAACAGATATCTCTAATCTCAAACATTCAAACCTATGAGATTGCTATCAATGTCAATCTTTTCAACGTAGCTGTACAATATTCTGAAATAAAATTTTAGATGCGAATTCCATTCAGAAAGCTTCGAATGCATATAAATCGTCACATAGGATAAATGAACTTTGTGGAAGTCTAGGTCAGTGAGTTTTGAATAAACGCTAATACATTAGCTAATATCTCTCATCTCACACTTTCAAACCTTTAGTGATTACATTCAACGGTGAATATTTATATTTGTACAATCTTTTGAACATATCTCTATTATAATACTTTTGAAAGAAAATTTCAGATGCAGATTCAATCTAGAAAGCTCAAATGCACATAAACCATTGTATAGAGTACTCTTTAAAGTAGCTCAAAGTCGGTCAATTCGAAATACATACTGATACATAAGCTGATAAATAAAATTTGTGCAACTCTAAATAAACTGATTCTGAATGATACATAAGATTGTTATCTCTCATCTCAAACATTCAAACCTTTAAGGATTTATATCAACACATCGAATACTTATATTAATACAATCTTTTAACACACCTAGAATATTTTCACAATTCTAACTTGTCTCCATCCACCACCATCGCAAGCAACAGAAACTATAAACAGAGGAACACAACTGACTCAAAAAAACATAACAATTCTCCCTGGGCGAACCCACTTTCTACCCTAAATATCTATGCCTTTACAAACGAATTGGACATACTTTCTCTACTAGTACCAACTGAATTGCCCGTGAAACTGCTATCATCGTTTTCAGAATGAAGCCAAACAAACGGCGGCCGATGTGTTGGAACATACGGAAGCGGCCTTTCCCTGCACAGAATCTGTTTCACCTGTCGCATAGTTGGCCTGTCTTGTGGATTTGGATGTGAGCAGGCCAAACCCACCATGAACAAACACATTATGTCATCCTGGGTAACAGTGGCAAGAGATTCGGCGGGCGGAGGCAAAGGCAAACGACACTCAACTGCTTCAAAGAGCTTATTCTCTCGGTACAATTTCCACACCCAACCCACCAAATCTAACCCATCTCCTACAACCCAAGGAGCCCTTCCACAAAGAACTTCAAGAACAATGGCACCGAAACCAAAAACATCCGATTCAACAGTGGCTCTTCCTGTGTGAAAACACTCAGGAGCAATGTACCCAAGGGTGCCCGCCACACGACTAGCTGTAAGAGACGTCCTGTTGGGTTGTATTATTCGAGCAAGCCCGAAATCTCCCAACCTAGCATTGTATTCTGAGTCCAGCATGATGTTGCTGGGCTTGAGGTCGCGGTGGATCACCTGCTGCTCGCACTCCTCGTGAAGGTAAACCAGAGCAGACGCCAACCCAGATATGATTTTGTACCTGAAAGAAATACCACAGATAAATTATTCTATTAAATTAAGAGATTACAAGAACTGAGCTTCTGTGTCAAATGATTAGGTATCAGATTAGAAGAGTTTTAGAGATTCGAAGAGTTTGATCTCTATCAAATGATCAAGAATCAGATTACTATCAAATTGTCAAAATCAGATTGTCTGATACAGATCTAATACATAAGCGCTGGTTAAGTTAAAATGCATTAAAGACCAAAACATTACATTGGCGAAAATATTCTGTTTTTTTTTTCAAATTTTTTTTGGATTTACAGCATAGGGAATACAGATCATTAAGAACAAATGCTAAAAGATTTCATTAATGTATTTTCTATTTTTTCAAATTTAATCAAAAAATACATTTTATTTAAAGCTTAGCCACATCCACATACACTACAGATCACAGTTAAGTACAATATTAATGTTGGGTACATGAAATAGTAAACATGTGAATAATATGGAGAGGTTTGCGGTTGGTCTGCGCCGACCCAGTAAGGAGGATAATTAATTTACCTGTTCTAACAAAGAAAATACAAGAGCTGAGCTTCAGTATCAAATGATTAAGGATCAGATTAGAAGAATTTAAGAGATTAGAAATGTTTCTCTATCAAATGATCTAAGAATCAAATTACAAGAGTTTCTCTATAAAATGATAAAAAATCAGAATTTCTCAATCTGATAATAATGAATAACAATTGCTTATTATATAGAGATCTTAAATACCTCTGGTCCCAATCCAAATGGCCTTCGGCGATGTACTTTTCCAGGCTCCCATTGGGCATGTATTCGTACACCATAAGAAGATTCCCCTTGTCGTGGCACCACCCGAGAAGAGGCACCAGGTTTCTATGGCGGAGCTGATTGATTATTCTGATTTCTGAGATGAATTCCTCTTTGCCTTGCGTGGAGTCTTTGAATATGCGCTTTACGGCCAGTGCCGTTTTGATCTTGCGGAGATGTGCTTTGTAAACGGCACCGCACCCGCCGCAGCCAATCTGGCAGTGTATGCTGAAATTCTGAGTGGCCTTCTGGAGGTCTCTGTATTTGAATTCATGTGGGTGACCGGGAAGTTTACGAAGGGCGTCTGAAATGATCGCCGCTTCTGCCTGATACTTTCGGTGCTTCATATAAAGTATGACGATCAGTATTGCAAAGACCAGGGCGAACGCCATGCCAGAGACCAAAAGTCCGATTTTTAGTCCCCTGTTGGGTTTGGAGGATTCTAAGTCTTCGATCTCGAGACTCCATGAATGGACACAATTAAGCTCCATGGTATTGCCTGTGGAAGCCGTGAAGCCAAAATAGACAACTGGGTCGACAATCTGAGAGAGGTTGAGGGGATACTGTAGAACCGGCTGTGAGGGGATTCCATCAGGTGTCTTTGCAATGTAGACCTTCAGAAGCCGGTGAATCCCACTGTACTGAATCCACGCCGTGATGTTTTTTTCGCTCTTCAAATCGATATTACCCCCATCAAGAGACGCAATTTTTGTGGAGTTTATGCTGTTAACATCAATGGCTACGTGGTTGTCATCTGGGTCGTTTGTACCGTTGCTCTTAACTGTGTCGAATTCAACTGCTACCATCTTGTTACTGCTCAGTCCATCAATGATGGAATTGAAGAGTCCCAGCCAGCGGCCAGAGCTCGCATCAGGTCCCTTTCCGATGTTTTTGTTAGAAGATATTATAAACGCCATGCCCTCACCCACAGTTTTGTTGTACGGTGCAATATTGAAAACAAAAGTGGAATTGAACGATATGGGACTGTTGGGCTGTTTCCATAACCTGTATGGTTGTTTGAATATGACTCTTCCATTTCTATTCTGAAGGGAATACGGAGCCTCTGAATTTAGAGTTTCTGCTGTCACCTGCAAGGATTGAAAAGCTATGGCGGAATTGTCGAACATGAATAAGCTATTGTTCTCTGTATGAAAACTCTGAAAATTGAAATTCCCACTAACAATTTGCACCAGTAAAATATAGAGTAAAGCCAATAAAACTCGATGAAAACCCATTTAGACTCTAGTACTGGCAATTGAGAATGGTATCTGGCTACCACATTAAAGGCCAAATCAATTATGGAGAAGAGGAAGATGTTGGAAGCATTTGCCATTGCATCAAAAGCTCATTTTCAACGCTTGATATAAATGTCAGATTTAATTCGATCTAGGGAGGCAGTTAAGCCATGTCACGAATCTCCAAAGAGGTGCTGACCACCAAATCAACAATCTCCCCCAGCACCGACTGAGCCTTCAGCACCCACTGACTCGAACCCGTGACACAAGGCTCTAGTACCAATTGTTGGAAGCATTTGTCGTTGCATCAAAAGCTCGAACTTTCAATACCCGATTCAAATGTCAGATTTAACCTGATCCACGGAAGGCGATTAAGCCATGTCACGAATCTCCAAGGAGGTGCTAACCACCAAGTCAACAAAACACGCTGTAAACTCGGATCCATACATTGAAGGGAAATAGTCTACTCTGATGATGTACCGTGCTTCACATGTTATTTTTAATTTGTGATCTCTACTATAGGTTCCCTCAAGAATATGGACATCGTACATATCTTATCCCTTTACTGGTGAGATCTTTTTTTCTTTTCTCCTGTTCGGCATGAAGATATTATTTTCTCTTATTTTTCATTATGTTATAGATATTTTCCCTTCGTGCTTGAAACGTTCAACGCTTGACAAATCACGTTAAACGTTTTAGACAAGATGTCGAGAACCGTTCGTACTAATGCAGGAAAAGGCATGATGAATTCATTGCACCAAGTGTCAGTATTTTGCCAGACGCAACTGTTAAAAACGTGGTCGGTCCCACCACACCAATTCTATAACAAATGGTGTGCTACGTTTGAAACACCAAAACAATTGTTGTGGTTGAGAGCATAGTATAAAATTTCCGTATTATATATGGAGCAGTCTAGTGGGACATATCAATATTTAAATTTTGGTGATATTAAGCAATTTAAATTTTGGTTCTATTAAAAGTAGTACAAGCTATTACATTCATTTTATTCATTGAAACCTAAAAAGTAGTTGGACCATTGCTTTCTTATCTTATTTTCTTAGAGTAATAATTTAATATTAGAGACAAGTTATATGGGTCTCCACAAGCTATTATTTTCATTTTATTTATTGTACTCAAATATCAAGCATGTCATTGTTTTGTAATCAACTCGGATCTCTACAAGCTATTATTTTTATTTTATTTATTGTACTCAAATATCAAGCATGTCATTGTTTTGTAATCAACTCGGATCTCTACAAGCTATTATTTTCATTTCATTTATTGTACCCAAATACCAAACATGTCGTTGTTTTCTTATAAGATTCTCTTAGAATAAAAACTTTACATTGGAGAGAAGTCATATCGATCTTCACAAGCCATTACATTCACTACATTTATTGTACCCAAATACAAAGTGGGTCATTGTTTTCTTATTGGATTGTCTTAGAACAAGAACTTTAGAATGGAGAGAAATCATATTAGTCTCCACAAGCCATTACATTCACTTCATTAATTGTATCCAAATACCAAGTGGTGCATCATTTTCTTATCAAATTACTTATTGTTAGTGTATTTATTTAACTTACACTTAGGCTTTTAAGCTTAATTAGTCGTCTATGTTCATTTGACACTTATCTACACAAGTTGTCATCTTTTAGGAGTCTACTAAGAGATGTGTCAAATCTACTAGAGATGTGTCAATTTCATTTCGACACATCATCGTAGCCTCTTTGGCAATTTTGCCACCACTCCAGTTCTTTCCTCCTTTCGTGGTTGGACTTGGTTGAACTCTATGCCTATATGATCACGACTTCTCCAATGAATCTATAGTCGACTATTGCTCTCATTCTTGTGCTTCATCCTATCTCTTAGATCTTATTGGTTTTTACACTTATAAAAAGAACTTTACATTGGAGAGAAATTATACCATTATCCATGTTAAAACTTTTCCATGACATTAGATTAGTTTAAATATATTTTTATTTATTCTTACATAAATTTATTTGTCAGAAAATAATATATAAATGAAACTATTAGAAAATATCTAGGAAGAAATAATTGAAGAACCTAAATTTAGAAGAGATTATTTTTAATTAATTTTTTTTAAATGTTATCTTTTGAACTTATTCTATAAAATCAAATAAATTATTTATTTAATATTATTCTTATTAAATGATCTAAAATTAATAAAAATTTAAATTAAACAAACCGTTATAATAAAAAATATTCAATATTTCTATGTTGAAAAATACCTTAAATCACGTTACTGTATATAATTTCTTGTTAGTACAAAATTTGTCGAAAAGAATTAGCTTAATTTTTTTATTTTATATACTTAAAAAGAAAATAAAATAAATTTAATGTGGTATTTTAATATCCAAATTATTGTCATTCTCATCTCCCTAATTTGATAACAATTCTAGAGTTGTAATTATATTTACTCAATCAATTCTAAGTTTTCTTGATTTATATGTATGGTATATAATTAAACCTACATTTCTCATTTCAGCCAAGCCAACCAAATAAAACCTCACATGACTTGCATTTGGATATGCATTTTTTAAACAACAAATATGATTATAATTATGCAATTTCATATTTTGGTTTCCACTATGACATAATATAGATTGGCCTAGTGATAAGTATATTATTCCCAAACAAAAAGAATTTTTTGTTGAGTGATTGGCCTAACCTTTGTATCAAAGAGTTGAACCTCTAATATATTTTGAATGTTAATGTTAATTTAGGAATAATAGTGGAGTGAGGAGTGTATGGGAAAACTAGGGTTCTAGAATCTAGAGGAGCGCAAGGGTGAACCAGGGTTCCAACATCCAAAGGAGTGGTGGAGAAACTAGCCCTCCTCCAATAAGATCTGGGTTTCCCTCCCTTAGGTGTCTCTCTTGCAATCTAGATTTTTTTTTCCCCTCATGTCCATTATGGTGTACATTTTATGTATTCATGTATAGTGTTTCCTTTACTTGCACTATGGGCATTTATTACAAGTTATACTCCCTACATTTATGATTTCTTTGCAATTTGTCGCACTTCACATTTATGTATGGCAACCAATCTGATGACTCCATGTCACTATTGGAAGATTATTGAGCATGTCAAAGTTTTGGATTTGGGTGTGTTAACATTATTATTTTTTCATTAATGTCAACATACTTCTTGTTGTCTCAAACAGTGTGTTCATGACATTTGGTAAAAAGGGTTTCAGTTGTTCAAATGTCATGCTAAAAATCTTGAGATGTGATGGTGGGGTATTATTATGTGATGTATGTAGATCATCTATAGAGTTTCATAGAGGTTGGTTCAACATTTTGAGTAAGATATGATTGAGTTTCTGGTTATTGGTGTCACAATGTTCTTGTGAATAGTGGATGAGTATTTTGTTTGGTGTGACTTGGATTTGATATTTCAGAGGTTGCAAAGTTGGTGATTGAATGTTTTCTTATCACTGTATTCACAGCTGATGTTTTTTCATGATTTAGAGTACAACAAGCTATCTTTTATTATGTCCGAGCTCATTATTTTAGTGTTACTGTTGATCAGAGATGAAGATGAGTTTAGATTTTGCATTGGAGATTATGTAAAGATTTTGGATGGTATTCATGTTTCTTGTTGGTGTTCTTGGATCATGTAATGATCATGTTGTTGGTTCGCATTGGTTGAGATGATCAGATTTGTTTCTTTGGTAGCGTGTTGGTGTTATTCATTTGAGTTCTAGCTAACTTGATGAATTTTAATTCTTGGTGATGCATTAGCGATGGTTTAACGTGTTCGAGCTTGAATATTTGGGTCATATTTAAGTCTTAGCAACTTGATTTCGACCACATTGGAGAGTGAGCATAATGTTTATATCTTTTATTGTATTAGTTCTTAGATAACCTAGTGGGTGATTATTCTTTGTAATTGGTATAAATGAGAGATTACTTTGTAATTGAGAGTATGTATGAAAGTGAGAGGATTGTGTATATGTATGTTCAACACTAAGGGAAGAGTTTGTACTTCATTGGAAATGTATTGGCATAGGAGATGTTATTTGTCAGTTCTATTTTAAAGGACTGTATGTCCACCCCATTGTAATTGACGATGGATCAATGAACCCAAATGAGGGCCAGATATGAGATTGTATTATGAGCGATGAGCTATGGGTAATGAGCCTGCAGATTAGGTTGTAATCCTATGGTTGCAAGTGCATTCTTTTTTCTCTATTTTGTTCTTAACTAGGCAATGCTTTTAATAGAGTACACTCATCTAGTGGGATTGACTCCCACCGAGATTTTTCCTTAACCGGGTTTCCTCGAGAATAAATCTTTGTGTTCTATTTGTTGTGTTTTAGATCTTTCATTATTGTTTTATCTTTCAGATATAAGTGGCTAAAGTGAAATTAAATAAATTTGGTACACACAACTGATTTACCCCCCCTCTTAGTTGTGCTTGCCTCTTTTTAGGCCTAACAGTCACATCTTAATTTTTTCTTGCATAAACCTAACAATAATAATAAATAAAAACTGCATGAGACTATTGGGATGATTTCCATATGTTATTTGATGCATTGATAAATTTTTGTGCATGAATGAAAATTAGTTGTGATTACTATAAATGCATAAAATGGAGACTTAAGTGGTGATGAATTATTTTGTTGAAAGTAAATTTTTAATTATAATTATGGATTTATGTACCATTTGGCTATCACTACCCTAGCCCCCTACAATTCTATAGGGGTAGGGTACTATGAACTATTGATTTTAAATGAGTGCAATGAACAAGTTTAAAACAAGAACATGGTTGAGGCTAAAATGATTTAGATGTTTGGTGATGGTTGTCATGATGGAATCACACAGGTGCACATGTGCACAAGCGCATGCACACACACACACAAATATCAATCATGCATATATATTGATTCCTATTTTATTTTTTTTGTGTATTATATCTTATGATTAGGTATGATTGATTAAATTAAAAAAATAACATATTGGACATGCATTATGCCTTATGAATTATTTAACTAAAAAGACTAGCTTTATTAGAACAACTAAAGATTTTAATTTTGTTTCATAACATTATTTTTTATATATATTCTTATACTATACATAGGTGAATGCAATTAAAATAAAAATATAAAGTATAAATATAATAAATTAATATAATTAAAGTTCTTAGCATGGAGCAAACTCATACATACAAAGACTTATTTTATTCCAAACTAATTATGTGAATCAAAAGAGGTCATATGTAAATTGAAGTGGAAATTTGAATAGAAAAAATAAAAAGGAAAGGAACTTTTATCATCCACATATTAGCCATCTATTTTTGGGTCTACATATGATTATAGTAATATAGAAATATTATGAAAAGTACCTAAATGTTTTACAAACAAAACAAACATACCTTATGTGCTAAAAAACAAGGCAAATATTGAGTAAAATCAAAATACATAACGTCTTCATTAGAAAATGGTCATTGTTTTTGCAAAACACACTTTTGGCTTTCATTCAAGCAAAGGCTTTATTCTTTTTGACAAATTCCATTTGAAAAAGACCAGAATTGGTGGGACAGTAGTCCCAACCACTGCAAGAGAATGATTGGCTTAAATACTAAGCGTTGACTCCTAAGCTAAAAGTGCTAAACACTCATAAATGATAGACATTCTCTAAACTTAATATGTTACTTAATGTATGATTTAAGAGTGGTCAAAAGAAATTGGATGGAACTACTTAAAATTTACAAATAAGCACAAATTGATCTAACAGAATGGAGAGATGGAGAATGAGTGCTCATTCTTTCCTTCATGATCAAACCAAGGGAAAGATCCTTAGATGGGTTGACGAGCTAGAAAAGCGATTTGTATAAATGCATAAATCATTTAGCATAGATGTATAGGAAAATATATGAATCCTTTTGAATCTTTAACAAGGATTTCTTATTGTGGACTTGCAAATCGTCGATGTTTGAACGTTTCTAAATCCTTTTAACCAGTTTCATTTTGAAACCTCCAATCATGAGTTCCTATGTATGCATAATAACTAATATTTACACATCTAAGTTTGTCTACATCCATTTCTAGTCTGAGCACACAAGTGATCGACTTGTTTAAAATGACACCTTACTTGTAGGGTTTTCTTGCTCATTATTTAATTATGAATAGAGTGGATCAGATCATATCTAGCTGCTGGCGGTAACAAGACCTGCAGGGCAGCATAGTTCCTGCCAAGTGCAGGCAGGGCAAGTTGATTTAAGAGGAATAATGTATCATATTAGAAATGATAAAATTCTATCAATAATGGTAAAACTCAAATGAATTATCCTCTACAGCCTTTGCAATATAATCTCCATGTATTCTATAATATACTTAGATTTCAAAGATCAAAGCTTACTCTTCTGGTTTTGCTAATCATTTTTTCAAAAGAAGCCAGTCTTTTTTGACATTAGATCATGCTCCATCAGTGGAAATTGAAGTATCCATCAAAACTAGAATATTTATATTAAAAATAACACCTATGAATCTTGTAGAAAATTACAGAACCCGTTCATCACTGGATTGTCCAAGTTGTAAATATATCTTGCCTAGAATCAACTACTTGAAGAGTTGTGATTGCATATGAATAAAAAGTATTCTTATTTTTCGTGAGGATGCCAAAAAAAAATTTAAGCTGTCAATAGCATTGTATTTGTTTAGAGACTGCCAACACCTTTTCAAAAAGTCCTTGCATATTCTTCTACATCCTGCATACATGTTTGTAACAACATTTGCAACATCATCTACAACTACATTTCCTTTATGTTTTAGGGAGCATTCAAATCTATTCCAAAATTCCTATTTCGGCAAAGGTAAGGATAATTTTGGTAAATTTTAAAGGCACTGGCTATCTAACCGAAAAATTTCTACGCCCTTATGCCATGGCTATGGCATGCCGAACATATTTGCAAGTCCAATCAATCCCGTACTACCCTCTGCAATTTCCAGCAGTCACATCAACAGTCGTACAATTAATCTGACAAGAATTCACGTCCTTCCCTACTTTTTACTCTTCTATCATCAGAGTTTTATTAAAAATGTTCTCTTTATTTTGTTATAAATATATTCTATTTTAATTTGTTAATAATAATATTATTATTAAATTTTAAAAATTAGTTATTTTTTATTTAATTAGTTATTAATATATGGGATTATTATTTGATATTTTTGAGACACATTTTCCAGTCTAAAATATATTTTAATACTAAATCAAATCATAATTTAAAATTATTTTAGTATCATGATAGGGATTCAATAAATATATGATGAACTTTTATATTAAAATTGAATTTAAAAAGATGATAAAAATAGATTGGTCAAAATATTCTTTTAATTTTAACATTTTTTAATTTAAATTTAAATTTATGAAATTATATTAATATATTATACAAAATTGCATTTGGAATATTTTTATAAAATGAAAAAATCATATTATAAATAAAATAAAATTGATGTTAGATACATGTATGAGTTAACAATTTCAATACATTATTATACAATGAACAACGAAAGACATATAGTATTGTTTCATATTATTAATGATTAATATTTGCTAATAAATAAGTTAATAAGATTATATTTATTTCATTTATTATATATAAGATACTATAGTTCTATCTATATTTACAATATAATCATAACCACATGATAATCGATTTTAACTAGGTAGATAAAATTGAAAAGGTATCAACTATCTTAACATATTTGTATTTAACTGATACATAATTAATTTGTTTACTCTATTTTGAACTATTCAAATCTTTTATCATTTCTAATACTTGAAAGAATCTACAGTTGCATTAATAAAAAAAAATCTAAATATATTTATTTCAAATTAAGTATTAAAAATTAAAAATTAATTAATTAATAATTTTTTATGAGTATACTTGATCTAAATAATTTCACATCATAATTAAGACCCTGAAATAACTTAAATAATTAAAAGAACCCAAAATTTACTATTTACAAAAATGGGCACTATGATAAAAGTGATAGAAATTCAAAACTATATGGATAGTATTAGTGGCTTCTCCTTTTATAAATGATAAAACACATGAATTAGAATAAAAATGTACACATAATTGTCAAAATTATCTCAAATAATGTGATTTGAAATTTCTTAGCACCAATATCATCTACATGATGTTCACTTTGATACTTGATGGCTTAAATTTATGGACAAAATCATAACATTATTTGACATTATAGATATTAGAGTGTTTAGAGTTTGGACATTACTTTCATTATATATCTTTTGTGCCAAATAAATCAAATCATCTAGCTTAAAAAAATAACATTTTGAAATACAATACAATCATAGTTTTAATACTAATAAAATTAAAGCACTAACTCAAAATTACTATGTTAAACTTCAATTCATAAGATAGTGAAATGGCATTAATTTACTATTTAATTACTCAAATGTACGTAAAATTCAACTAGGTAAGTAAAACTAAAAGAATATCAACTACCTTAACATATTTTCATTTGACTAATAATTAATTGTTTACTCTATTTCAAACTATTCAATTCTTTTATCATTTCTAATACTCCAAAAAAATCTACAATTACATTGATTAAAAAACCTCTAAATATATCTATTTCAATTTAAGCACTAAATTTTATTTTATTTTTCAACTATACTTAATTTATTCATCCATCTTAAAATAGTAATTGTTTTAACCTTTATGTGAAAAGAGTAAATCAATTAGAAAAAATATTTTATCTTATCCCTTATAATTAATTTTCCTCTATATATTTGTCAAATTTAATATTCCAATATGAGAGCTTAATGCATCCATGTCCTTATGTTACATTATATATTTTAATAAATTCATGCAAGCTACCAATTCATAACTCATTGAATGGATACATATGTACATTTTGGGAAGCATTGTCTCACAATACATATATAATAAATGGAAGTATGCATGGTATGGCATGGAATGGGTGGATGGTAGGAGGAATTTGTCAGCTCCATAGCTGACTCCAATTTTAAATACGTTTAGTTTTTGCATCAACTAATTTCTTTTGCTTGAAATCTTCAAAGGAGATTTCAAAGGTAGGGATGATAGTTTCATGATCATAGAGAACATTATTATCATGTTCAATGGCTATGTTGAGATTGTAATGACTATGGCTCAACTGATAACTTGAGTGGGCAAGTTAAGACTTAAAATGAGGATCCATTATTCCTATCCTAGTGATCTTAGTCAAGATGACATATAAAGTTGATTATTGTACCTTAGGGTGCAACATACGTTACAATATTGAGCATGGCATACATAATTTGTTTTTTTTTAATAAATGTAGATTCAATCTTGGATTATTTTTTATTGATTATATTTATTTGAATTTAGCTTCTATTGCACAAGGACCAATCTCATATTTAAAAGTTTAAGTTCTTTAACAGGATATTATTTTGTCCTTTTTATTCTATTACCATTTATGTAAACAAGTTTGAAAATATTACTTTGTGGCGACTATAGATGAGCTCATGAGTAATCTTAAACTGAGTTTGGGATCTTGTTGTGGCTTATCCCATGTTGTGCTTTGTGGTGTGTACTTTCTAGCTAACAGAGTGTTGTTTTTCCTTTGTTTTTAGTCCCTTGTAGGGTTTGGAAGTTTCCAGGTCTTCGATCTCGAGACTCCATGAATGGACACAATTAAGCTCCGTGGTATTGCCGGTGGAAGCCGTACTGAAGCCAAAATAGACAAATGCATCGAGAAATTGAGAGAGATTGAGGGGATACTATAGAACAGGCTGCAAGATCTTTTTTTCTTTTCTCCTGTTCAGCAGGAAGATATTATTTTCTCTTCTTTTTCTTTATGATATAGATTTTTTTCCCTTCGTGCTTGAAATGTTCAACGCTTGACACACCACGTTAAACATTTTAGATATAAGATGTTAGTGTCGATAACCATTCGTACTAATGGAGGAAAAGACATGATGAATTCATTGCACTGTGTGTCAGTATTTTGGAAAAGCACAACTCTTAAAAATGTGGTCGCTCCCACCACACCAATTATATAACACTTGTTGTGGTATGCTTTAAAATAAAACAATTGTTGTGGTTGAGAACATTGTATAAAATTTTCGTATTATATATGGAGCAATCTAGTCGGACATATCAATATTTAAATTTTGGTGATATTAAGCAAGTAGTACAAGCTATTACATTCATTGAAGTCCAAAAAGTAGTTGGACCATTGTTTTTGTAGGATTTGAGCAATACAAATCAACAAAACCCGAAGATCAGCTGCATACAAAAACCTGTTACAAGGAAGTAGAGACAAGAAGAGGGCAAGGGTTTGACTCAGAATATGAAGAAGAAAATATCCTCAATAATGAATGAATAGAATGTATAATGGATCATCCTTATAAAGGAGATCAAAAGCCTTGAAAGGCAAACCCTAGTGCATGTAATAATCATTTTAACTATTTCATGACTAATGCATGAGTTTAGAACAACTAGTGCATGTGCTTTTAACTAAAGTAAAAGGAAGTTGACATCTTAAGAAGGGAGTAAAGATTAATTAATATAATTAATACTTTACTCTAACACCCCCCCTTAAGATGAGCAACAATGTAGCTACAAACAATGCAAGAAGAAAGCAAAGGAAACTATAATGCTAAAAGCATAAAAATGGGTCCCAACAACATGGCTTGATGAGGTACCCATGTACAAAAGAGGGTCTCTATAAAGTGGAGAAATAGAGAAAACCATGTGGGAAAAAATCTACTCCAAAAAGAGACAAAGACTAGTCTGAAAGATTAAAGAAGCCTCCAAAACTAGGAATGTTCCAGAAAATAGGAACAAAGATGAACATGTACAACATCACTGAAGCATGAATCTGCAAACTCTATCAAAAAGTAACTGATGATATGAAGATCCTCCACAGAAATATGACCAGGTAGAGAAGACTATAATCTACATGAGTGCCCTGAAATGACACTACTCGAATCAGGAGGCAAATAAAGGCAAACACCTAAACTCGAAGATATGGATGGTGTAAACACCAAAAGCTTGAAGAGCTAATCAATCAAAGCTGAAAGAGTGCATCCAAAAATAGGAAAGAAAAGAGTGTCCATATGGTAAATGATTCATCTCACCAAAATGCATAGGTACCCAGCCACTGCAACCACCTAGTACATAGGATCAAATACTGAATACATAGCTCACACTATCAAACCAAAGAGGTAGTAGAACCAACAGTAGAAACCCCCCATACTATTGACAAGGGAGTAATGATAGGTACACTGAGAAGATCATCCAAAAATGAACTGCATGATGAAGAAGAATTTGACAAAGGTAGATGGCAAAAATCAAAACCCCCCTGGCACTTTATAATGCAGTGCGAGTACAAATAGCATGAACATGTGCAAGATCCCATCAAAGCAATAGAATGACACTTTATCTCAGTGCGTGTGCATAAAATAATGCTACAAAAATGAAGTATACACTACTCAAAGAAGATCAAAGGCTACTGAAACAAAAGAACAACCTAAGACGAGCCATCCCTCAAAGGGAAGAGATCTCAAGACCTAAAACAACCAAGATATCCACCAAACTGCAAAAAAGAAAGAATCTGAATAAAATGAACCTGGAGAAAAATCTAAAAAAATTACTCATAGCACTGAAAATCTCTCTGAAACAAGCTTTCCAATGATATATCATTTTCCAAAAATGGAGTCTGGATGTGCAAGATAGAGCTCCCGGAGTGCAGAACTGAAGATCTAGCTTTGAAAGAGAAAAGCACAATTAGAAAAATAAAACTAGACAATATAAACTCTAGATCTGGAAAGAGCTCAGAATCATCTTTCCGACGATATCTCGTTTCCCAAAATTTGACACCGTATGCTTAAGATATGAGCAAAAAACTAATAGCTGCACTCGAGGGCCCAAAGAAGGTGTCTGCAAGGATCTGAGGATGGGTGACATCAAAAAAAGGACAAAAACCACATGCAACCATCAGATCTGATAAAATCTCAAAAGACCTTTCTAGCAATATCTTGTTTGCTGAAAACGGAGTCCGAATGCAAGAGAAACAGATCTCGGAAGGCAGGAGGTCTGAAATGCCATGATCACAGATAACATCTGACTTTGACAGCAAAAAATAGCATCAAAATGGCAAAATCAAAAAAATCATACTAGTAAATTTGGATCGGGCTCGAAACCAGCTTTCTGACGATATATCACACACCCAATTACGATCCCATATGCTCGAGATAATGGCAAAAAATGCCCAGGTACCCTTAAAAAACACAAAATAAGGGCAAATAGTACTGACATCATCAATCTGTGTGCTTAAAAATGACGGCCATATGGTCATCGTAGTTGTCAACCCCCTGAGGTTGGCGCCTGGTCCCTCACATGACTGCAGGGCTGGGCAGAGCAGAGGGAGGTGGCGAGCAGTGCTGGCGAGTGGAGCAGCGCTGGCGGGGCCATTGACTATGGTGGCCGCTCAGGCGGAGCGGCGAGCGGAGTGGCACTGGCGGGGCCACTAAGTGTGGTGGCCATTGGGTGGCATGGGGGTGGCCGCTGGGCGGTGCCCCCCCAAATTTTTTTATATATTATTTTTTTCTAAAATCACCGTACAACACCTCGGAGTGCATGCTAGGGTTGTACAACCCTAGTACGCAAAATTTTTTTGCCTCAGATGGCAACTTGTCCAAAATCAACAAGTTTTATATGGATTTTGACTATCTCAAGCCTTTCGGATGCAATCGTGAGGTCTGTTTGGGCCAGAAGTGCTCCAAAAAATACTGATTGCCTCAGGATTCGTGCCAGGGTTGATTGCAAAAAAATTTTCTCACAGATTCCAACTATGTCCAAATTGGACAAAATTTATATGGATCTTAGGGTTCTTGGATTCTCTAAACGCAACCATGAGGTCCGTTTGAAGCCAAGATGACCAGAAAAATAGGTCCCCCCTAGATTTGACAGGAAACCCTCTCTGTAAAAAGTGCTAAAAAGAAAAAAAATTCTTTTTTGCAGGCAAAAAAGAAATAAAAAATAACGTCCCACAGAGAATACCAAAACCTCTCAAATCAGCAAAAAAATCCCTAATTTGAATCCTTCAAATACGAACAAGCTGTGGCAGATTAGGCTCTGATAAAATGTAGGATTTGAGCAATACAAATCCACAAAACCTGAAGATCACCTGCATACAAAAACCTGTTACAAGGAAGTAGAGACAAGAAGAGGGCAAGGGTTTGACTCAGAATATGAAGAAGAAAATATCCTCAATAATGAATGAATAGAATGTACAATGGATCATCCTTATAAAGGAGATCAAAAGCCTTGAAAGGCAAACCCTAGTGCATGTAATAATCAGTTTAACTATTACATGACTAATGCATGAGTTTAGAACAACTAGTGCATGTGCTTTTAACTAACGCAAAAGGAGGTTGACATCTTAAGAAGGGAGTAAAGATTAATTAATATAATTAATACTTTACTCTAACAGTTTTCTTATCCTATTTACTTATAATAATAACTTAATATTAGACATAAGTTATATGAGTCTCCATAAGCTATTATTTTCTCTTCTTTTTCTTTATGATATAGATTTTTTTCCCTTCGTGCTTGAAACGTTCAATGCTCGACAAACCACGTTAAACATTTCAGATATAAGATGTTAGTGTCGAGAACCATTCGTACAAATGGAGGAAAAGACATGATGAATTCATTGCACCGTGTGTCAGTATTTTGGAAAAGCGCAACTCTTAAAAACATGGTCGCTCACACCACACCAATTATATAACACTTGTTGTGGTACGTTTTAAAATAAAACAATTGTTGTGGTTGAGAACATTGTATAAAATTTATGTATTATATATGGAGCAGTCTAGTGGGACATATCAATATTTAAATTTTGGTGATAATAAGAAAGTAGTACAAGCTATTACATTCATTGAAGTCCAAAAAGTAGTTGGACCATTGTTTTCTTATCCTATTTACTTATAATAATAACTTAATATTAGACATAAGTTATATGGGTCTCCATAAGCTATTATTTTCATTTTATTTATCATACTCAAATATCAAGCATGTCATTGTTTTGTTATCTACTTAGATCTCCACAAGATATTATTTTCACTTCATTTATTGTACTTAAATACCAAACTTGTCATTGTTTTCTTATTAGATTCTCTTAGATTAAAAACTTTACATTAGAGAGAAGTCATATCAATCTTCACAAGCCGTTACATTCACTTCATTTATTGTACCCAAATCCAAAGTGGGTCATTGTTTTCTTATTGGATTCTCTTACAACAAGAACTTTACATTGGAGAGAAATCATATTACTCTCCACAAACCATTACATTCACTTCATTTATTGTAACCAAATACCAAGTGGTACATCATTTTAATATCAAATTACTTATTGTTAGTGTATTTATTTAATTTACGCTTAGGCTTTTAAGCTTAATTAGTCCTCTATGTTCATTTGACACGTATCGACACAAGTTGTCATCTTTTAGGAGTCTACTAAGAGATGTGTCAAATCTACTAGAGATGTGTCAATTTCATTTAGACACATGATCGTAGTCTCTTGGGAAATTTTTCCACCACTCTAGTTCTTTCCTCCTTTTATGGTTGGACTTGGTTGCACTCTATGCCTATATGTACCTGACTTCTCTAATGAATCTATAATCGACTATTGCTCTCATTTTTGTGCTTCATCCTATCTCTTAGATCTTATTGGTTTTTACAATTATAAAAAGAACTTTACATTAAAGAGAAATTATACCATTATCCATGTTAAAACTTTTACATGACATTAGACTAGTTTAAATATGTTTTTATTTATTCTTACATAAATTTATTTGTCAAAAAATAATATATAAATGAAACTATTAGAAAATATCTAGGAAGAAATAACTAAAGAACCTAAATTTAGAAAAGATTCTTTTTAATTAAGTTTTTTTAAATGTTATATTTTGAACTTATTGTATAAAATCAAATAAATTATTTATTTAATATTATTCTTATTAAATGATCTAAAATTAATAAAAATTTAAATTAAACAAACTATTATAATAAAAAGTATTAAATATTTTTATGTTGAAAAAAACCTTAAATCAAGTTAATGTATATAATTTTGTGTTAGTACAAAATTTGTCACAAAAGAATTAGCTTAATTTTTTTATTTTATATATACTTAAAAAGAAAATAAAAGAAATTTAAGGTGGTAATTTAATATCAAAATTATTGTCATTCCCATCTCCCTAATTTGATAACAATTCTAGAGTTGTAATTATATTTACTCAATCAATTCTAAGTTTTCTTGATTTATATGTATGGTATATAATTAATGGTATTTCACATTTCAGCCAAGCCAACCAAATAAAACCTCACATGACTTGTATTAAGATATACCCTTTTGAAACAACAAATATGATTATAATAATGTAATTTCATATTTTGTTTTCCACTATGACATAATATATTGTCCAAATGATAAGTATAGTATTCCCAAACAAAAAGAATTTCTTCTTGAGTGATTGGCCTAACCTTTGCATCAAAGAGTTGAACCTCTAATATATTCTGAATGTTAATCTTAATTTAAGAATAATAGTGGAGTGAGGAGTGTAAGGGAAAACTAGGGTTCCAGCATCTAGAGGAGCGTAAGGGTGAACCAGGGTTCCAACATCCAAAGGAGTGGTGGAGGAGGCACTAGCCCTCCTCCAATAAGGTTTGGGGTTCCCTCCCTTAGGTGGCTCTCTTGCAATCTAGATTTTTTTCCTCATGTCCATTATGGTGTATATTTTATGTTACAAGTAGTGGTTATTGTTGCACCAAAAGATTGACTTGTTAATGCCCAATACAACCACTAGACTTATAGAAGACACGGGAGGCTGTTAAACCATGTCATGAATCCCGAAGGGAGACGTTGGTGGTTAGTCCAATAATCTCCCCCTCAGCATCACCCGAGGGGATTCAAACCTGTGACCAAGCTCTGATACCACTTGTTACAAGTAGTGGTTTTTATTGCACCAAAAGATCAACTTTTTAATGCCTGATACAACCACTAGACTTATAGAAGACACAGGAGGTTATTAAACCATGTCATGAATCCCGAAGGGAGACGTTAGCAGTTAGTCCAATATTTTGTGTATTCATGTATAGTGTTTCCTTTACTTGCACTGTGGGCATTTATTACAAGTTATACTCCCTACATTTATGATTTCTTTGCAATTTGTTGCACTTCACATTTATGTATGGCAACCAATATGATCACTCCATGTCACTATTGGAATATTAGTGAGCATGTCAAAGTTTTGGATTTGGGTGTGTTGACATTAATGTTTTTTCATTGATGTCAACATACTTTATGTTGTCTGAAACAGTGTGTTCATGATGTTTGGTAAGGAGGGTTTCAGTTGTTCAGATGTCATGCTGAAAATCTTGAGATGAAATGGTGAGGCATTATTCTGTTATGTATGTAGCTCATCTATAGAGGTTCATAGGGGTTGGTTCAACATTTTGAGTAAGATATGATTGATTTTATGCTTACTGGTGTCACAATGTTCCTATGAATAGTGGATGAGTATTTTCTTCGGTGTGACTTGGATTTGATATTTCAGAGATTGTAAAGCTATTGGTTGAATGTTTTCTTATCATTGTGTTCACAAATGAAGTTTTTTCATGATTTATAGTAAAACAAGCTATCTTTTGTTATGTCTTAGCTCAGTAATTTAGTGTTACTGTTGATCAGAGATGAAGATGAGTTTAGATTTTGTATTTGATATGATGTGAAGATTCTAGATGGTATTCATGTTTCTTATTGATGTTCTTGGATCATGCGATGATCATGTTGTTGGTTCCTATTGGTTGGGATGATTGGAGTTGTTGCTTTGGTAGCGTGTTGGTGTTTCTTCATTTGAGTTCTAGCTAGCTTGATGAAGTAGCGTATTATGATTCTTGGTGATGCATTGGCGATGGTTTAATGTGTTTGAAGTTGAATATTTGGGTCATATTTAAGTCTTTGCCAACTTGATTTAGATCACATTGAAGATAGAGCATAATGTTTATATCTTTTATTGTATTAGGCCTTAGCTAACCTAGTGAGTGATTATTCTTTGTAATTGGTATAAATGAGAGATCATTTTGTAATTGAGAGTATGTATGAAAGTGAGAGGATTGTGTATATGTGTGTTCAACACTAAGGGAAGAGTTTGTACTTCATTGGAACTATATTGGCATAGGAGATGTTATTTGTCAGTTCAGTTGTAAAGAGTTGTATGTCTGCCCCATTGTAATTGAAGATAGATCAATGAACCCAACTGAGGGCCAGATCTGAGATTCTATTATGAGCGATGAGCTCTGGGTAATGAGACTATAGATTAGGTTGTAAGCTTGTGGTTGCAAGTGCATCCTTTATTCTCTATTTTGCTCTTAACTAGGTAATGCTTTTAATAGAGTACACTCATCTAGTGGGTTTGACTCCCACCAGGATTTTCCCTTAACTGGGTTTGCTCAAGAATAAATCTTTGTGTTCTATTTGTTGTGTTTTGGATATTGCATTATTATTTTATCTTTCAGATAAAAGTGAGAAAAGTGAAATTAAAGAAATTTTGTATAATTGATTCACCCCCCTCTCAGTTGTGCTTGACTCCTTTTAGGCCTAACAGTCACATCTTATTTTTTTCTTGCATAAACCTAATAGTAATAATAAATAAAAACTACATGAGACCATTGGGATGATTTCTATGTTATTTGATGCATTGATAAATATTTGTGCATGAATGACAATTAGATGTGATTACTATAAATGCATAAAATGGAGACTTAAGTGGTGATGAATTATTTTGTTGAAAGTATTTTTAATAATGATTATGGATTTATGTACTAAAGAACATTTGCCTATCACTACCCTAGCCCCCTACAATTCTATAGGGGTAGGGTACTCTAAACTATTGCTTTTAAATGAGTTCTCTAAACAAGTTTAAAACAAGAACACGGTTGAGGCTAAAATGATTTAGATGTTTGATGATGGTTGTCATGATAGAATCACACAGGGGCACATGTGCGCAAGTGCGCAGGCACACACACACACAAATATCAATCATGTATATAGATTGATTCCTATTATTAAAAAAAATTGTGTATTATGTCTTATGGTTAGGTATGATTAATTAAATTAAAAAATTAACTTATTGGACATGCAAGTGCCTACTCATTATAAGGGCTATCGAGGGGTAGGCCGTTGACTTCTACCTTGCCCTAGCCAATGGATGCGGAGATGAGAGGGAAGATGTCCCCTACCCAGATGCCCCACCATGGGTTGTTGAGGGGCTTTGACCACTAACTATATCTGAGACACGAAAACTGACCATAGGACACTACTATCTATAAGGTGGTGAATCATCGACTCTCAAGCACATGTAAAAGAATGGCCATTCCTTTTAAAAGGTAGTTTACACACTGTCCCCGCTTTTGAAGGCTTATCAATAAAGAGAAAAGATGGGAAGTGGTTCACCATAAAAGGGGAAGTGGGGCCCCGATGCCTTCCTGCCAACTCAAGTATAAGTATAAAGGCAGTTCTGGCCTCTAGGTCTTAGGGCTCCATGAGTGTTTTCCAGCGACTACTATGGCTGGTCGGACAGTGAGGTGGATCAACCTGTCAATTGTGTCTATGGAAGTGGGAGAAGTTGCATTACTTGACTAAGCATTTAGGTAATAGCAGAGAAATTGGGGTGGAATATGTGGATCAACATTTTTACTGACTTCAATAAGAATAGGCAGGGTGACCAGAGCAAGGGTAGGCAAGTCTAGAAAAATAGGCATAATAGGTATAGGTTGTAGTTGCCATGCATCAATGAGGCTACTTTCCACCTTAATAGAAAGACTATAAGTATCTAGTAAGGTGTTTATGTCCATAGATTGGATCATCAAAAACATACTAGGATTGAAGGCCTTAAGCTAAAACTAAAAATCCATATCAAGTGTTGGTTGCATGAAACTAGGGATCCTATGCCATGTCTTGTTGAATCTTATGTTTAAATTTGTGACAGCCTCCTATGGATCTCTCTTAATGGTGATCAATTGTTGAAGCAGCGAGGATCAATCTCCCTTATCTAAATATCGCTCATAGAAAGGTTTCCCTAACTCATCCCAATTCGTGATGGAGTTGGGTGGAAAAGAGTGATAACAATCTTGAGCTTTTCCTTTGAAAGAAGCTTCCATAATCCTCAAAGCAACACCTACTCTGTGATATTATGAAGTGTGTAGACCTATGTCACATCTTGTAAATGTTCACTAGGAATTTTAGAATCTTCTTCTAAAAACTTAGGAAGATCTTTTAAAGTTGAATTAGGTATTTTCCCCCAAACAGCTGGAGAGGTTGGGGGAACTAAAGGACTTCCATTATTCCAAGCGACAAAACTTCTAGGAGGTTTATGAGCCATTTGCAATTGTTGGACTTGAGTATACTGTCAAAAACCTCTAGAATGACCAAAATCCAATGGAGGGACAAGCGAATGAAGGTTGGACATAGTTTGGGATCTAGTAACTGGTATGTGGCTCATACACCTACTCAAACTTCAAGAAATATGTTTGGGTGGTCCCATCGAGTGTGCCAAAAGAAGAAATTTTCATATCTAAAATTACTCCTAGATATACAATCTATGGGAATCTTAGTGAATGGGGGACCTTATGCGATTTTCACTTAGCAACCTCAAGGATTTTACAAGTCAGCTCTTTGTTTTATGTAGAGACAAAAGGGAAAGAATTATTTATAATCTATTCTAAGGCAATACGCCAAGATTTTAGAATGCTTTAAAATTCAAATGTATAGGCTATTAAGAGAAATTAAATTTCAAGGCAACATTACTACTATTACGCATGCAGGAACAGTCACATATTTATGAAAACCTTTCAATATAAGACAGAGTGAAAAACAATGATAACTATAGAACAAAGAAATTTATAGCATAATCCACCTAGCAAAAATGAAATATGTGTGCACTAAAGTTAGAAAAATAGAACGGAAACATACATGAACAATGAATCCTGAAAGACCAAAGGGCTAGAAGCATGATTGGTTGTATTAGTTTGACTCATGAATTGCACAAAATATACTCTGAGGCTTGCAAAAATTAAATTTTCATATATCTATCAAAGTCCTCTATTATATTCAAAAGTCTTTTTAACAATACAAAGCTTAGCCTTATATAAGCTAGGGCATCGCCTAATTTTCCTAACAGAGTAGTTGTAAAAATTGTCAAGCGCCCTACTCCATGAGGCTAAGAAGGTAAAAAATTTGTCACTAGCCCTATTAAAATGACAAATATCACTCAATATATTAACTAGATCTAATTCTCCATTACTTCGCTCAACTACCATCTTATCAAATCAAATCTTTGCTAATCTTCTCAGCTACCACCCAAGATTAGATTCACCATTAATTTGCTCAGCTACTTCATGAAAAAATGCCAAAACTGAAAGAAACAAGCTTGAAAACACAAGACACATGGAAACCTTTTATTTTAGCTAGGAGATGACACATGGAAGATTGGTGCAAACTCTCTTTCAAAGCAGAAACTAAAATCTCTCAAAATCTCGTGAGAAGACCACATGGCACATAGGCATGAAAGCTAGTCTTGAAAGAAAATTTAACTCCCTCAAATGTCTATGAGGTGAACATATGGCTCATTGCGTGATGAGGATATAACTTTAAGTAATGCATGGGCATCCCACTTGCAAAAAGGAAAGTGGCTAGTGCTTTGATAAAATACTTGGTGCCTCAGCGAAGACTTTTATCAAAAATAGAAAGAAGCTTGATTCAAAAATGTGTTGTGCTTCCAAGTGGAAAGTGCACATGACTATGGAGCTTTTAATCTAATAAAGGCAAGCTTGCTTCCAAATGTACACCATGATGAAAGATGGCAGATGCGCATAGCTTCGTAAACAAAACACTGTTGAAGAGGAAAATTGAAGTAGATAGAAAAGTGTTTTAATTCTGCAGCATTGTGGATTTTCAATTCACTATCACATCAACTAATTTTATTGAAATTTGATCCATGTAAAATCATTGGATTAAGCTGTAAACAATTCAAATTTAATGGTATTAACTCATATGTAAGACTTTAATAAATATAAAATATTTGGCTTTAGATTACTCACATGCAAACTTAATCG
The DNA here is from genome assembly GCA_027943335.1 of Chamaecyparis obtusa. Classification (NCBI taxonomy): domain Eukaryota; kingdom Viridiplantae; phylum Streptophyta; class Pinopsida; order Cupressales; family Cupressaceae; genus Chamaecyparis; species Chamaecyparis obtusa. The sequence goes on along the minus strand of BSBK01004185.1, from coordinate 120,992 downwards.
TTATTAGCTATAAAGCCTTTTGGATTTCAATTGCCAAATCAATTAAAAATAGATTAGTTAGAGTGGTGATTTTTGTCGTAAGAAAAATATCGGCCAACTTCTCCCTTCACACTATAGAACAAATGGAACCTTTTTGGGGGGAGGTTAGTCCTCACAGATTGAGAACATTTTCTACTTTGAGGACAATGACTTCATCTGTAGTGTTCCAATCATCCTGGGTCATGACTATCTTGCGACAGAGGGTTGTTATAGGTTAAATGTGAAAATGTCATCAGTCTTCTTAGTATGGTGTCTATAATTAGGCATAATGGCAGAGGTAAGGTGGGTCATCACTTATTGTGTTCGTGAAGAATGGAGAGGTCGACTAGACGATATCCTGCTCAAGGTGCAGATGCGGATTGGTTTGTTGGATCTTGATGATGATTGGTTCCAAATTGGTGAATTCCAAGCGGACCCCTTTATCACTATTCATCCTTTCAATTTTTGGAGTGTGTATGAGAATCCTAAAGTGCGCAAGCCGGCTATGAGTAAAGATCTCAGTGTCATCGAGGATTACCTCTACAAAAAGTAGGCTAAATGTGGATGAGGTCGTCCAAAGGGAAGCACAAAGGTGAAGGTGACAAGGATCAACTCTGGCATAGCAGGGTCATCAAAGAAAGAATAATATTTGTCTCTCCAAAGAATTCTCATCTATTTTTTGAATCTTTGATGTATAGGTTGGGAACTTGGGTGTGGACTCAAAGTGGCTTAGCGGGGAAACCAGTTACTGCAGAAGAACTCTATTTTTTGTAATGCTATAAATTATGCAAACTGTATCATCTTAAAATGGAAGCACTTCCATGTTAAGAATGTTTAGCCCTACAAGTAAGTGGTTTGGGGTCATGTTGAATGCCTTGAATGGATACTTAACTTGGATCTGGATTTTTCCCCTATTCTGCCCTATTTTTCATTTCTTCCCAACATAATTCTGGCATCCTGAATTGCAAACCTGAGATTCCTGACCTCAGGGTCAAGGTCGACCTTGACCTTGACTGGTCCAGGATCCTCAGGGCTAGGTTCTTGTTGCAGGGTTTCATCAAAATTATTTCTTTTCCCTCTTTAGGGCCACTATTTCTCAGGTTAAGTGTTGAATCCTCAAATTCATATTTGAGGTGGATCTTTCTCGAATTTTGTATTAGATTCCTAATTTATTATTATAGATTAGTCTTTCTCAATTTTTCTGCCTAATGCTCAAATTAACTTTGGGGGTTGGCCTTACCTCAAATTTTATGACAAGGCTCTTAAATAATTATTTATATGTTTATATTAAGGGTGGTCCCCTTCTAGAGTTTTGTGTCAAGACTTTAATTTAATTTCCTCTCCATGTGCATCTCTCTAGAGTTTTGTGCCATGGGCCCTTAATTATTGTTTTCTATATGGCATCTGTAGAAGTTTGTGCCCTAAATCACTATAAAAGGGAGCCTTCCTCTCTCATTTCCTCATCTCATCTCATCTCATCTCACAATCTCTCAAGCAAGAAGATCAAGCATTCAAGCATTCAAGCCTTGAAGCCTTCAAGCATTCAAGATTCAATTCATTAAGGAGATCCATTGTTAGCCATTGAAGGATTCAATCTCTATGGAGCCCTCTTATTGAAGATTTCTCCATCCATTCATCCAAGCCTCTTCCTATTCCAAGATCCATTCAAGATTGGTGTTGAAGATCAAAAGATGATTGATTTGAGACATTCTACATGCAATTCTACATTCATTTGGAGCATCCATACTTGTGGATTCAAGGATTTGAATCCTCCACAAGGGTTTCAACATAAGCAAAGTGAATTGTTCCATTTACTTTGTTTATCTCAGCAATTTCAATTCAATTTCAAGGTTAATTCCTAAATTGGGGTTTGACTAAGGCAAACCCCTCCCCCTTACAAACAAAACCATTTTTCTTATAGGTACAGGTGTGCTACGGTGAATTACAGTACAGATCTTGATACCCTTTCCGTAGGAGCTTTGCAGGTCAAGGTTGACTTTTTAGGTCAAGGTCGACCTTTCAAAAGATCGAAAAAAGATTTCTGGGTTTTTGTGGATCTCGCAGTTTTGGTTCAGCATCGCAGAAATCAACAGTTTCTGAGACTGTTTGACAAGGTTTTTAGCTGATTCTTTTTCGGAGGTAAGTACCTTTATTTCTTCATTTCAACATTAGCATTTCTAGATTTACTTTCCATATCATTATAATTTCATGTATGTGTAAAATATTGATTTTGGGGTCTCTTTTATGTGCAAACCATTGTTCTAGGACCCCATCCATATTTTTCATCTTACACAAACTTTATCGACTAGCAAAATTGTTACACTTTTTTATATTTATAGAATCCACCATTATATTTATGTAATTTGCCAGTATAATGGTTTTATTACTTAGAATATTAAAGATTAGTTCTCCAAGAAATTTTATGGTTTTGTATACTAAGTAAATATCACCACTAAAATGACTGCATTGGTTTTGTACAGTAGTGTAAATTGCCAATAAAAAATATCGTTCACATTAAAACATCGTTGAATCACCAAATTATTTCTTACATTTATTTGAATATAATGCAAAATTTCCAACACTATTACGTTTCTCTAGCACATGGGAAAAAATAATTTGCCAACAATTTCCCACTAATTTGGGTGATTGCAAATGATTTTCCAACAACAATAATTTTATGTTTGCATAGGAAATGAAAACATTTGTCTATATAATTATATTTCATTTCTATGAGTACCAAAAAATTCACCAATATTTTTCTTCTATTCCCAAGGGGTCTTAAAGTTACCGTTGGACATGAGGCAACCTGACTGAAGAAGATGTTTCTCCAGATTCAACCATGGTTCATCATTCATTGGGTAATTATAGATCCTTCTTTGTAATCTATGCTTCAATTCTTATACATTTCTTACGTTATCATGTATCTATTCAGTCACTCCCACAACTTGTGTGGTATATGTATTTTACTATTTGAATAAAGAACACGTTTAATGCAAACATTTATATAAGATTCAATTTTGTTAAAAAAATTTCATATCATGATGTACTTTTCTTTATTGACATTTAATTCCAGTCAAAATACTTAATAATGAAACCAAAATGTACCTTAGATACTAATTGAAAACTTCAAACTAGCTCATCCTAATTGAGCTAATAACGAAATTAGGCTACATGTACTTTGTACAAAACACCTCAAGAATTCAATGGCCTTCTGCCAATTAGGCTTAAAAGGGCTAATTTAAGACTTAGTGCACTAGGGCATCACCACAAATAGGTCTTCAAAGATATTTCAACCACTTCTTGACTCTGATAGGGTCTTTGCACATCCAATGACATGTTTCACTTTCCAATAATGTATTTCCAAACTCCCTTTGTGCAAATTGATATTCCTTTCATGGTTTCTTGGCCACCTACAAGGAGATATTAGACAAATAGTCATTCATGACTTCTTCAAAACAACTAAGGGAATCACTTTGATGAGATTGAAGATAACATAGATACAATTTTTTTTTCCAATTTTCATCAAGATATAACGGTGGAAATAAAATTTATGATGTTTTTTTTTCAAAAACTAGAAACCGTACTTTCAGAACAGGGTTGTTAAGAAGATTGGCTTAGTAGACCACTCAAGCAACATTTTCTTTAGGACTGGTAAGAACAAAAAATATATACAATACAATTACCTTTCTAACCATATAAGTTTATATTTGTACCATTTCGTTACAAGCCTTGCCAAATAAAATACAAACTATTTACACAAGAAAAACAAGGAAAAAAAAGGTGCCAAAATCAAGTTTCTTTCATTCCGTCCTTTTCCAACATTTGAATTCGAATTGGGAGGCCATATTTATTCATTTACAACCAATTCCAACTGTTACAACCAATCAACTAACCATTTTGTTAATGATTATAAAAATTTTAACAACTTTGACAAATTTGCTTGACAAACTTTTGTGCAACTTTTGCAATTTGTAACAACTTGACTCAAACTTTCCAAAATGGATCATCATGGTCCCAAAGGGTCTCAAAGGACCTTATTAGACTCAAAAACACCTAAACAACGTAAAATCCAAGAAATGACAAAATGCCCAAAATGGTACCCTATGATGCTCTTGCATCAAAAGGGTATTAAATCAAGAGACTTGTATTCATTGCTCCAAAAGGTTTTGTTAAGGATTGTTGCATAAAAAACTACATATATCCAATTTTTCTTTCTTTCAGGAAAGAAACAAAGAAATAGAGTTGATTTTCATAACAAAAAAATGGAAGTTTAGAGGTTTAAATTTCAAGATGTTTGATTTACTTATGGACACCTAAGCTTTTACTTTTCATTTCCATGAGATAATTTACTTTCACACTTTTATATCAAATTTACTTCACATTTCAATTGCTTTAACGTTTAACGTATATTAAGATATAATATAAAAAAATTAATATATTGTGAGGTCCTACCCCGACCCATCTTAGCTCGATAATTGTTTTGACATTTGATTCATCTGGATGATACATTGATTAGAGACATTAGACCTATTTTGGATTATGACTTGCTATCATTAGACCTTATGATATGATTGTTTTAGATTTATATGATGATGATATTAGTCGTATTATTTATATGCTCATATTGGTTTCATGCTTACCTTATAATATATGAATTTTGAATTTTGCATTTGTTACGTAATCTTAAAAAATAGTAAATGTTGATAGTGTAATAGTTCAATGATTAACTTAGGGTTACTTGTTTATGTGAAAATTGGAATTACATTTCGATGTTTGAAGAATTGGGGTATAATGTGGACTATGTTTATGATTCATGAAATGCATTTCCTTTATATATATTGAGTTCAGATGTTATTAATTCACTTTTGATACAATTATATATGCAATTGAGTTTATGAGGTACTGACATCGAAATCCAGTGTGCAAGATGATGACCATGGTTGTAAATGAGGGGAAACAAGGATGGATCTATGTGAAATTAATTTAAAACCAAGGTTGGCTCTAAGAAGAGAACGACCTCATTGTTACATAATTTTATTTGTAAATGTGATGCATGTATGTATGTGGTTGCTAATGTTTGTAAATGCATTATTAGATGTAAATTTATTTTGTGTAAATGTAAATGTAATTTTTCCACTAGGCATGCCAAATGTGTAATGTGATGTGTACTTTTGTGAGGTGTCACTTGACACTACTATGATGAAATGACATGCTTAAGTGGAATGTGGACCCCACCCTTTCCTTAAGTTTTCTTGTGTATTCTTAGGCTTGGTTAGTGGTTTAGGGTACCAAAGTTTATGTCATCATGATTCCATTTTTAGATGCAAACTTCACTAGGGTTTTTCAAGGGCTATATGGAGTCCTATGGTGTAGTTAAGGTTGGTTTTTAGTACCCCAAGTCATGTACATGGGTTAAGGGGCCTATATTTACCATTTCCACTTCCCTAGGCTTCCATATTGCCTCTTTAAGTGGGTCATCTTTGGTAATGACGAATTTGAGAATGTTTTCTAGGATATCTCACCTTTTCATGTTTTGAATTGCATTCCATTTCCATAGCAAGGGCAAGTGTCATGTTAGCTAGGATCTAGAAACCTAACTTACTTGGGATGAGAGATTGAGAGAGGAAGGTTTTTTTTAGTCTTTAAGAAAGGAGACTAAAGAGTTAGACACTTCTTGGCTATGCTAGTTAGAGAGTTAGAGAGAAAAGGACTTGGGAGATTTTTTAGTGGTTTGGAGAGGGGAAGCAAGCTAGGAAGCAAGGAAAAAGCTCTTCTACAAACTTTCATTTTCCATTGCTTAGGAGAAAGGTCGGTGGTTCTATTATGTATATGTTTGTGCAATTGCATTGAGAAGATGAAAACTTTTGTGAAACTTGTAATGTGTTGCTTCTTTTGTGTGAATCTTGTAAATTGTGTTGTTTCATTGTGCTTATATGACTCTACTCTTGTTTTACCATCTTGTTTTGCAATATGTTTATGGGTGTGCAAGATACTCCTCATCCTTGGAAGGATTTGAGGATGTCTTGGGGTGAAGAGCTTAGTTGTAAATTCTATATGTTTGAGAGCTTGGATGTATGGGCATCCTTGAGGGCCTACTTATATTTTTGTTTGGGGGACATAAGAGATGATTTGAAATTCTTGGTGTTGAGTTGTATGTTGGAAGGAGCCTTGTGAAGGCATGTAAGAAATATTTGAAATTCTTCTTTGTGCATGAGTAAGGTGTCTCCATATGAGAAGTTTCCACCTTCACCCATTTATGGATCCAATTTTGGATCCTTTATGCAAGCTTGGGAAAAGGGAGTAAAAATTTTTATGTACTTGTCTTAATGTGTTGATTTTAAGTTTTTGTGATGTGTATGTTTGTCACATATCAATTCTTGTTTCCCCTAGCTTGAGGGTGGGAGGTGAGCCTCCATGGTCATGTGGATTGTATTATGTTGTAGGTTTTGTTTTCATGGTGAAGGATGAACTTCAAGATTTGAAGTTGAAAGTTATTTCATGATGAAGAAATGGATATGTTAAGTCTAGAAGGATAATGTGTATAATTTTCTCTCTCTATGTAAGATTTGAATGAAAGATGTAGATGGATTTTGTCAAGGGAAATTTATGTTTGAATGCTTGAATTATATGGACTTTTTAAATGTTGTAGGGAAATTTAGTAGTATTTTGGTTTTAAAAATAAAATGTTGTTACACTATGTTAAGAATTAATATGTGTACAAGATTAGTCTCTTATGAATATTTAGCTGGAATTTTATTTGTTATTTTGTGAATTTTGAAATTAAGTTGATTCCAAGATCTGCAAGGAAGTACAATTCATGTTAATGTCAATGTGGAAACTCTTCCCCTATTACTTTTTCTGGACATTTAAAAAATTTAGTTTTCTGTGTAAGGAAAGAATAGGGGAATTAATAAATTTTAATGGAAATTAATGTGATTGTTAAATGTTTATTGTTAAGTTATTGTATTAAGGAGTATAGTAAAATTTTTAATTCTTTATGTGGAAACATAGTATTAGCTAGTATCAAAACACTGCAGTCTTTTAGCTTAGAAATTCCCAAAATATATTAAAGGAATTCCTTGTATTACTGATTTTAGTTAGACTCAAAAATTTCTATCTAAATAATACAGTCCAGAACTTTATCACTTAATGTGTTTGAAATGAGAATTAAATTAACATTACTAAATAATGAAGTAAACACAGTGAGTTAATAATAATAAGTAAGGAATTAGAGTGTTGTTAATCAAAGTAATCTGTTGTATATACTCATGTTTAATAGACTATCAAAACTTTTATATATTTTATATTAACTTACATACACAGACACAGACACAAATATACATACATACATACACACACACACACACACACACACACACACACACACATATATATATAAACATCAATATTGGAATATAAATATAATAACACTTATGGATTGTTTAAGAAAAAAAAATACAAAAAAAATAACTCATGCTGCTATATATATACTATAATATATATAAAATAATAAATATATTTTATATAGTTATAATATATATAATATATAAAAGAGGGAAAATTAATAATGAAATGGGGGAGGGCCGAACCCTACCCCCCACCCATTTCTCTCTCACAGTGTGCGTTGCAGGGCAACATCTTCTTCGAAGGATGCTGCAATACAACACTCGTGTGGTGTTGCATTACAACACCCATCAAAGGTGTTGCAATGTAGTACCTATGTGGTGCTACATTGTAGCACCCTCTAAAGGTGTTGCAATGCAGCACCTGTGTGGTGCTGTATTGTAGCGCCACTCCCTCCCCTTTTCACGCAGGGCCAAGAGGCCATGAGGCTGGGCCGAGCTCGGCTTCGGCCGCCGGTACCAGTCCTCAAAAAAAATTTTATAGTATTATCTTTTTTAAAAGAAAAGAATCAAAGCATTACAAACTAAGAAACAAACGGCATAAACAGAATCCCTACATCATATAAAATAGATTCAACCTGGTTAAAAAAAATTTGATCTCAAGGATAGACATATATAAATCCTAGGCTTCGAAGATAAAAGCGGAGAAATGCTAGTCAAGTTCACAGGGATCTTCCATGGAACCCAAATAGCATGCTTGTTGAAGCAAAAGAAAAATTTCTCTCATCCATATTTGCCCTCCTTTCCTGCAAATACAAAAGAATGTTATTAGGGTTTCATTTTCATGTTTTAAATGGCCCCAACCCTAATTTAAAATTAGGGTTTCGGTGCCAATAATGATTTCTTTATTTGGTCATGCTTTTTTAAAACTATTGTTCTAAATGTTTATTTGTGCAAACATATTTAATCTATAATTTTATTTGCTGCAATGGAATCTCCCTGATTTTTATTTTAGTAACACTTAGAATCTCTTTCCAAAGAAATAATTATTTAACGAATGTTCTTGGAATTCAATAATAGGAAATCAAGCTAGTCACTATTAAAATTTGAATTTATGTTAGATGTATTTTAACAGGAATATTAATGAACTATATTAGAAGTTTTAGTTAATAGAGTTATGTTGTTTTAATAAATTTGATATAATAGAGATTATAATTTATTAAATTTACGTTGTTTTAATATCGTTATTATAATAGTTTAATTAAGCCAATAGGCTTTATGTGGGAGTTTTGCTCCCTAAAAAATAATATTCTTGCTAGAAAGTTGTCAGTCCCTCTTACTATCTTTTTTCTTTTTCTTTTTCTGATAACTTATTTTTGAAGAAAATGATATAATTAATAGATATTTTATATTTAAAATTTGTTAGAAGATATTTTTGTTAAGTGTAGTTAACATATTAAATTATAAGAAACATCTATAATATTTTTGGTAACTTTCTACTCTCTCTTTTTTTTCTAATAACTTATATTTGAAGAAAATGATATAATTAATAGATATTTTATATTTAAACTTTGTTAGAATAATTAACATATTAAATTATAAGAAACATCCATAATTATTTTGGTAACTTTCTATGTCATTTGATTGCATTAGCTATTTATATTGTCATTTTATATTTAAACTTTGCTAGAATAATTAACATATTAAATTATAAGAAACAACCATAATTTTATTTGGTAACTTTCTATGTCATTTGATTGCATTAGCTATTTGTATGCCATGCTTCAATGCCCACTAGAGGAATGCTAGAAATTCCAATAAGAAGTTTTTGTTGAATTGAAGAAGATGAAAAAAAAATTGCATGAAGAATGCTAAATCTGTTCTTCAGGCGTAGACTTATAATGAGGAGTTGAATTGTCTAAAAAATTAATTGCGAACACATACCCGTGCACAAGTATAGCAAAAAAATGAAATGATGTGAGGTTTGATTTGCATCGCTAAGTGTTTTTTTCATATTTGTGATTTGAAAGAAATTAAATTCTATGAGAAGAAGCTCATTTTCTGTCAAATATTTAATAAAGATGCCATTCATTGAGTCCCCTTGTCTCTATAATATAAAACTTGGACTTTTCACAATGGAAAGACTTAGATTTTGATCTGGGCATGAACAAATAGAAAATTTTGCAGGCCAAGTCGAGATTTTTCTCACCCATCTTGGTTTATCCCATGCTTTGTAAAATTGGTTACATTTTTACATGGCTAGAAGTGCAGGGGATCTGATTTATTACCACATTCTTCAGTTCATACCTTTTCTTCACCTCATCTCGAAGTTGAAGGTCACAGCTTCTTAGCAGATCTGCCATTAAATTCTAATTTCTACTTGCAAATTCTTTGCGGGTTGTATTAATGTTTACACGTGCTTTAATGTTTTCTGGTTCTAACAGTTGACGCTTGAAAAGTGTTTTCCTTAACATAACCCTCAACTTGTAATACTACCTACCACAACAACTTCATGCAAAATATTTTAAAGTTTTTCCTAAGAGAGTGCAACTCATGACTTAAATTTGTTTCCCCTAGATTGTTGAATGACATTTGAGCTATTACAATTATTTTAAATTTCCCTTCCAACTGCATAGAAATCAGGAGATTGCTATCAATAAATGTGAATCTAAAGGAATGATTATGTTATCATCCATGGCGGAAGAACATATGGTTTGTCTTCAGAAATGTTTTCTCTTTGGTTCACCTAATTTCGCAGGCTATGTGTTATTCTGGTTGTATGGATTATTTGTTTATTTTGTAAATTTGTTAAACTTCTCTCTTTATTATTATTTTATTTTGTTCCTATTTTATTATTTATTTCATTTGTTACATTAAGGACACGTAATTTAGGTGAAACATCTATAATATATCGGTAACTTTCCATGCGATTTGACTACTTTTTCAGTGATTAAGGAGGGTTTGATTAGAATTGTCTCACTCCCTAACAAATTATTGAAAAGAGAGAAAAATAGGAGAAATTTCAAAGGAGTGAGTAATAGAGGAAAAAAGATAACCCTAGATATAAGGGGGGAATTTATTGAGATTGATGATCCCACTATGAGAATAAATAAAATGAGAGACAATTTTGAGAGGCTACCTAGAAAGCCCCTTGTAGTTGAAGATAGGCCAGCCTACCAACCATCTTGAGTACATAATGCATATAAGGAGAAAAGAAGAGAAAATCTATTATATATAAAACTATCATGAAAAGAAACTACTAGGTTAGAAAATATTTTGAAATGAAATTTCTATTTCGTCAGAGGGGTTTTTGAGCCTAAAACCTAGGATGTAAATTATTTGGATCAATTGTCAATTTACCTAGTTAGTTTTAAATGAGATTCTACTAGAGTCCACCACAATGTTAAGGGAAATCCTTTCAAACAACCTCTTCATGATTGTATTAAAGTCGTTTACCTTCCATTCAAATTATATTTTTTGAAGTGTGCTTTGAATTGATCAACAAAGTGGCATAAAACCTAAAGAGTATTGGTTAATCCACTTTTTAAATAGTTTTTTTAACTATCATTATTAAGATTTTTTTTAATAGATAAATACTTTTGATTAGAGGGTTTCAAAAGGACTCCAAGATCTCTTACATCAATAAGAAGTTTCTATCACATGAGAAAAAATTCAAAACTAGATTGAATTTAATAGGTTAAAGATTGAAATGTCACAAGAAAATAAGTAAGCCATAATAAAAGAGTATCTCTGAATCAATCGAGGTTTAAAATGAAACTTGCCAAAGAATTTTGAATAAGAGTTGAAGGTTGGTTCACATGGATCAACTTTTTTTTTTTTGAAGAGGAGCTAGGTTTCAACCAATTGATTAGCTACAACATTTGTGAGACTTTATTTGGAACAAATAAAGTGATTCTTTTGACTAAAAAGTTGTGAAATTATTTTAAAAAAGCATATTCAATTCAAACAAACTCCAAGCTTCTCAAATAAGTGACAATTTTCTTTTATCAAAGGTCGATGATTTATTTTAGAAAAGAAAATGATTATATGGCATGTATTCACAAATTTAACATCTAGATTCGATCCAAAAGGCTTGGAGAGCATAAAAACCATCTCATTTAATACTTCTAAAATGAAATTTGTGCAACTTTCGGTCAATCAGTTTTGAATAAACACCGATATATAAATTGATATCTCTCATCTGAGACATTCAAACCTTTCACGATTGCTATCAAGACATGAATATTTATGTTTGTACACTCCTTTAGAAGTATTTGTACAATACTTTCGAAAATGTAATTCAGGCCTAGATTAAAGCCAAAAAAGTTGAGAGTGCATATAAATCATCCTATACATTATTTTTTATTTTTGAAATGAGATTTGTACAAACTTGATAAATTAATATCTCTAATTTAAAGCATTCAAACCTTTTATGATTGCTATCAACATACAAATATTTATGTTTGTACAATCTTTTCAAAGTAGCTGTACAATATTCATATTTCAGATACGAATTCCATTCTGAAAGCTTGGAGTGCATATAAATCGTCACATAGGATACTTATAATGAACTTTGTGAACGTCTAGGTCAGTGAGTTTTGAATAAACACTATCACATAGGCTAATATCTCTCGTCTCAAACATTCAAACCTTTAGTGATTACATTCAACGCATGAATATAATTTACATTTGTAAAATCTTTTGTTTTGAGCATATCTCTATTATAATACTTTTGAAATAAAACTTCAGAAGCAGATTCAATCTAGAAAGCTCAAATGCATATAAACCATTGTATAGAGTACTCTTTAAAGTAGCTCAAAGTCGTTCAATTCGAAATACATACTGATACATAAGCTGATAAATAAAATTTGTGCAACTCTAAATAAACTGATTCTGAATGATACATAAGATTGTTATCTCTCATCTCAAACATTCAAACCTTTCAAGATTTCTATCAACACGTCGAATAGTTATATTCATACAATCTTTTAACATACCTAGAATATTTTCCCAATTCTAACTTGTCTCCATCCACCACCATCGCAAGCAACAGAAACTATAAATAGAGGAACACAACTGACTCAAAAAAACATAACAATTCTCCCTGGGCGAACCCACTTTCTACCCTAAATATCTATGCCTTTACAAACGAATTGGACATACTTTCTCTACTAGTACCAAATGAACTGCCCGTGAAACTACTATCATCGTTTTCAGAATGAAGCCAAACAAACGGTGGCCGATGTATTGGAACGTACGGAAGCGGTCTTTCCCTACACAGAATCTGTTTCACCTGTCGCATAGTTGGCCTGTCTTGTGGATTCGGATGTGAGCAGGCCAAACCCACCATGAACAAACACATTATATCATCCTGGGTAACAGTGGCAAGAGATTCGGCGGGCGGAGGCAAAGGCAAACGACACTCAACTGCTTCAAAGAGCTTATTCTCTCGGTACGATTTCCACACCCAACCCACCAAATCTAACCCATCTCCTACAACCCAAGGAGCCCTTCCACAAAGAACTTCAAGAACAATGGCACCGAAACCAAAAACATCTGATTCAACTGTCGCTCTTCCTGTGTGAAAACACTCAGGAGCAATGTACCCAGGGGTGCCCGCTACACGACTCGCTGTAAAAGAGGTCCTGTTGGGTTGTATTATTCGAGCAAGCCCAAAATCTCCCAACCGGGCATTGTATTCTGAGTCGAGCATGATGTTGCTGGGTTTGAGGTCACGGTGGATCACCTGCTGCTCGCAGTCTTCGTGAAGGTAAACCAGAGCAGACGCCAACCCAGATATGATTTTGTACCTGAAAGAAAACCACAGATAAATTATTCTATTAAATTAAGAGATTACAAGAGCTGAACTTCTGTGTCAAATGATTAAGTATCAGATTAGAAGAGTTTAAGAGATTACAAGAGTTTGATCTCTATCAAATGATTGAGAATAGGATTATTATCAAATGATCAAAATCAGAATGAATGATCTAATACATAGGTACTGGCTAACTTTCATATTAAATGTATTAAAGAGGAAAAAATCAGATTCGTGAAAATATGGTGTTTTTTTTTCTATTTTTTTAATTTACAGCACAGGGAATACAGATCATTAAGAACAAATGTTAAAAATTTTATGAAAATCTAATATATATTCTATTTTTTCAAATTTGATCAAAGATACATTTTGTATAGAACTTAGCCGCATTCACATGCATAAAACTGTTACTTATGCTGTAGATCACAGTTAAGTACAATATTAATGTTGGGTAGATGCTATAGTAAACATGTGAATAATGTGGAGTTGCCTGTTCTGGCCCTCTGGGCGGTTGGTCTGCGCTGACCCAGTGTGGAGGATAATTAATTTACCTGTTCTAAAAAAGAAATTACAAGAGCTGAGGTTCAGTATCAAATGATTTAAGGATCAGATCAGAAGAATTTAAGAGATTAGAAGTGTTTCTCTATATATCATATGATCTAAGAATCAAATTACAAGAGTTTCTCAATCAAATGATCTAAATCAGATTCACTAACTGATGATAATGAATGACAATTGCTTATTATATAGAGATCTTAAATACCTCTGCTCCCAATCCAAATGGCCTTCGGCGATGTACTTTTCCAGGCTCCCATTGAGCATGTACTCGTACACCATAAGAAGATTCCCCTTGTCGTGGCACCACCCGAGGAGGGGCACCAGGTTTCTATGGCGGAGCTGATTGATTATTCTGATTTCTGAGATGAATTCCTCTTTGCCTTGCGTGGAGTCTTTGAATATGCGCTTTACGGCCAGTGCCGTTTTGATCTTGCGGAGATGTGCTTTGTAAACGGCTCCGCACCCGCCGCAGCCAATCTGGGACTGTATGCTGAAATTCTGAGTGGCCTTCTGGAGGGCTCTGTATTTGAATTCATGTGGGTGACCGGGAAGTTTACGAAGGGCGTCTGAAATGATCGCCGCTTCTGCCTGATACTTTCGGTGCTTCATATAAAGTATGGCGATCAGTATTGCAAAGAACAGGGCGAACGCCGTGCCAGAGACCAAAAGTCCGATTTTTAGTCCCCTGTTGGGTTTGGAGAGGTCTTCGATCTGGAGACTCCATGAATGGACACAATTAAGCTCCATGGTTTTGCCTGTGGAAGCCGTGAAGCCAAAATAGACAACTGGGTCGAGAATCTGAGAGAGATTCAGGGGATACTGTAGAACCGGGTGTGAGGGGATTCCATGAGGCGTCTTTGCAATGTAGACCTTCAGAAGCCGGTGAATCCCACTGTACTGAATCCACGCCGTGATGTTTTCTTCGCTCTTCAAATCGATATTACCCCCATCAAGAGACTCAATTTTTGTGGAGTTTATGCTGTTAACATCAATGGCTACGTGGTTGTCATCTGGGTCGTTTGTACCGTTGCTCTTAACTGTGTCGAATTCAACTGCTACCATCTTGTTACTGCTCAGTCCATCAATGGTGGAATTGAAGAGTCCCAGCCAGCGGCCAGAGCTCGCATCAGGTCCCTTTCCGATGTTTTTGTTAGAAGATATTATAAACGCCATGCCCTCACCCACAGTTCTGTTGTACGGTGCAATATTGAAAACAAAAGTGGAATTGAACGATATGGGACTGTTGGGCTGTTTCCATAACCTGTATGGACGTTTGTATATGACTCTTCCACTTCTATTCTGTAGGGAATACGGAGCCTCTGGATTTACAGTTTCTGCTGTCACCTGCAAGGACTCAAAAGCTATGCCGGAATTGTCGAACATGAGTAAGCTATTGTTCTCTGTATCAAAACTCTGAAAATTGAAATTCCCACTAACAATTTGCACCAGTAAAATATTGACTAAGGCCAATAAAACTCGATGAAAACCCATTTAGACTCTACTGAGTACTGACACTTGAGAATGGTATCGGGCTACGGCCACTTTAAAGACCAAATCAATTATGGAGAAGAGGAAGACGCTGTAAACTCTGGTCAATACATTGACGGGAAATACTCTGACTCTGAGTCAATGATTTACTGTGCGTCACATGAATTTTTTAATTTGTGATTTCCTCAAGAATATGGACATCGTACATATCTTATCCCTTTAGTGACGAGATCTTTTCTCCATATTAATTTCTCTTCTTTTTCTTTATGATGTAGTTTTTTGCCCTTCGTTCTTGAATCGTTCAACGCTCGACATATCACGTGAAACGTTTTAGATAAGATGTTAGTGGAGAGAACCATTAGGGAACTAATGGAGGAAAAGACACGATGATTTCATGGCGCCCAAAAGTGTGAGTATTTTGGCAGAGCACGACTCTTACAAACGTAGTCGCTCCCACCACACCAATTCTATAACACTTGTGGTACGTTAAAAAAAACAATTGTTGTGGCTAAGAACATAGTATAAAATTTCCGTGTTGTATATGGAGCAGTCTAGTAGGGCATATCAATATTTAAATTTCGGTGATATTAAGCAAGTAGTAAAAGCTATTACATTCCCTAAAAAGTAGTTGGACGATTGTTTTCTTATCTTATTTAGAGACAAGTTATATGGGTCTCTACAAGCTACTATTTTCATTTTATTTATTGTACTCAAATATCAAGCATGTCATTGTTTTGTTATCGGCTTGGACCTCCACAAACTATTATTTCCACTTCATTTATTGTACTCAAATACCAAACATGTCATTGTTTTCTTATCAGATTCTCTTCGAATAAACATTTTACATTAGAGAGAAGTCATATCGATCTTCACAAGCCATTACATTCACTTCATTTATTGTACCCAAATACAAAGCGGTCCATTGTGTTCTTATCAGATTCTCTTAGAACAAGAACTTCACAATGGAGAGAAATCATATTAGTCTCCACAAGCCATTACATTTATTCTATCCAAATTCCAAGTGGTGCATCATTTTCTTATCAAATTACTTATTGTTGGTGTATTTATTTAATTTACACTAATGCTTTTAAGCTTAATTAGTCATCTATGTTCATTTGCCACTTGTCTACACAAGTTGTCATCTTTTAGGAGTCTACTAAGAGATGTGTCGAATCTACTAGAGATGTGTCAATTTCATTTTGACACATCATCCTAGTCTCTTGGGCTATCTTTCCACCACTCCAGTTCTTTCCACCCATCATGGTTGGACTTGGTTGCACTCTATGCCTATTTGTACTTGACTTCTCCAATGAATCTATGGTCGACTATTGCTCTCATTTTTGTGATTCATCCTATCCTTTAGATCCTGTTAGTTTTTACCCTTGTAATAAGAACTTTACATTGGAGAGAAATCATACTAGTCTCGATTTTAAAACTTTGTCAGGACATTAGATTAGTTTAAATATATTTTTATTTATACTTACACAAATTTGTTTGTCAAAAAATAATATATAAATAAAACTATTAGAAAATATCTAGGAAGAAATATTTGAATAACCTAACTTTAGAAGAGATTCTTTTTTAATTAAGTTTTTATAAATGTTATCTTTTGAGCTTATTGTATAAAATCAAACAAATTATTTATTTAATATTATTCTTATTAAATGACCTAAAATTAATAAAAAAATTAAATTAAACAAACCATTATGATAAAAAGTATTATATGTTTCTATGTTGAAAAATACCTTAAATCAAGTTAATGTATATGATTTCTTGATAGTACAAAAGTTGTCACAAAAGAATTAGATTAATTTTTTATTTTATATATTCTTAAAAAGAAAACAAATAATATTTTATGTGGTATTTTAATATCAAAATCACTGTCGTTCTCATCTCCCTAATTTGATAACATTTCTAGAATTGTAATTATATTTACTCAATCAATTTTAAGTTTTCTTGATTTAAATGTATGGTATATAATTAAAGGTATTTTTCATTTCAACCAAGCCAACCAAATAAAACCTCACATAACTTGCATTAGGATATACACTTTTGAAACAATAATTATGATTATAATAATGTAATTTCATATTTTGGTTTCCACTATGACAAAATATCTTGGCCTAGTGATAAGCATAGTATTCCCAAACAAGAAGAATTTCTTGTTGAGTGATTGGCCTAACCTTTGCATCAAAAAGTTGAATCTTTAATATATTTTGATGTTAATGTTAATTTAGGGATAATAGTGGACTGAGGGGTGTAAGGGAAAACTAAGGTTCCAAAATCTAGAGGAGAGTAACTTGGGTGAACTAGGGTTCCAACATCCAAACGAGTAGTGGAGGAGGCACTAGCCCTCCTCCAATAAGGTTTGGGGTTCCCACCCTTAGGTGTCTCTCTTGCAATCTAGATTTTTTTCCCTCATGTCCATTATGGTGTATATTTTGTGTATTCATTGATAGTGTTTCCTTTACTTGCACTATGGGCATTTATTACAAGTTATACTCCCTATATTTATGATTTCTTTGCAATTTGTCGCACTTCACATTTATGTATGGAGACCAATCTGATCACTTCATGTCACTGTTGGAAGATTGTTGAGCATATCAAAGTTTTGGATTTGGGTGTGCTGACTTTAATGTTTTTTCATTCATGTCAACATACTTAAGATTGTTTTCTCAGATAGTGTGTTTAGGATGTTTGGTAAGGAGGATTTCAATTGTTCAGATGTTATGCTGAAGATCTTGAGAAGCGATGGTGAGGTATCATTCTATGATGTTTATGGATCATTTACAGAGGTTGGTTCACCATTTTTAGTAAGATATGATTGAGTTTCTAGTTACTAATGTCATAGTGTTCCTGTGAAGAATGGATGCGTATTTTGTTTGGTGTGACTTGGATTTGATGTTTCGGAGGTTGCAAAGCTGGTGATTGAATTCATTCTTATCATTGTGTTCACATCTGGTGTTGTTCATGATTTAGAGTATACAAAGCTATCTTTTGTTATGTCTAAGTTTGGTATTTTAGTGAAACTGTTGATCAGAGATGTCGCGGATGAGTTTAGATTTCATATTGGAGATGATGCAAAGGTTCTGGATGGTATTCATGTTTCTTGTTAGTGTTCTTGGATCATGTGATGATCGTGTTTTTGGTTCACATCGGTTGAGATTATTAGATTTGTTGCTTTGGTAGTGTGTTGGTGCTTCCTCATTTGAGTTCTAGCTAACTTGATGAAGTAACATGTTGTAATTATTCATGATGCATTGGTGATGGTTTAGCGTGTTTGAGGCTGAAGATATGGGTCCTATTTAAGTCTTAGACAACTTGATTTGGATCGCATTGGAGATAGAGCATAATGTTTATATATTTTATTATTTTAGGTCTTAGCTGACCTAGCGAGTGATTATTCTTTGTAGCCAGTATAAATGAGAGATCATTTTGCAATTGAGAGTATTTATGCAAGTGAGAGGATTGTGTATATGTATGTTTAGCACTAAGGGAAGAGTTTTTACTTCATTGGAACTGTATTGGCATAGGGGATGCTATTTGTCAGTTCAGTTTTAAAGGACTATATGTCCACTCCATTGTAATTGAAGATATCTCGATGAACCCAACTGAGGGCAAGATTTGAGATTTTGTAACAAATAATTTATTTTTCTTGAAATCTTCAAAGGTAGGGATAATTTTGGTAAATTTAGGGATAATTTTGGCAAAGGTAGGGATAATTTTTGTAAATTCCTATTTTGGAAAAGGTAGGGATAATTTTGGTAAATTTTAAATACATTGAGTTTTTGCAACAACTAAATTATTTTTCTTGAAATCTTCAAAGGTGGGGATGACATTTTCATGATCATAGAGAACAATATAATCATGTTCAATGGCTATGTTGAGATTGAAATGACTATGGCTCAGTTGAGAACTTAAGTGGGAAAGTTAAGAGTAAAAAAGAGGATCCATTATTCTTATCATAGTGATCTTTGTCAAGGATGACATCTAAGGTTGATTATTGTACCTTAGAGTGCAACATACATTACAATATTGAGCATGGCATATCAATTTTTCTTGCATTATTGTTTCTGTAATAAATGTAGACTTATTCTTGGATTATTTTTTATTGAGTGTATTTATTTTAATTTAACTTCTATTGCACAAGGATGAATCTCATAGACAAAAAGTTTAAGTTCTTTAATAGGATATTATTTTGTGGTGAATATAGATGAGTTCACAGGTAATCTTAGACTGACTTTGGGATTTTATTGTGGCTTATCCCATGTTGTGCTTTGGGTGTGTACTTGCTAGTTGGCAGAGTGTTATTTTGGAAGTGGAGCTCTTCCTTTAGCATTCTCAAAATCAAAACATATTTATTAATTGTGGGGTGTGGTACTTTGTTTTTTCTTTCATCAACATTAGTGAAGTGATCAACATAAATGACATCTGAAATGAATAATGTCTACATTTTCAGAAGGATGAATAAGAGAAATTTAGCACTACCATGCAAACTTCTGGCAACCAAATATCTTGCAAGAAACTTTGTCTTGTCTTAGAAGTTTTCCTTCCTAGATACTACAGTGTTATTATTTCCTCACTGCAAATCGGTTATTCAGGCCCATCACGATATCATTTTGAGTTGACTTAGACCTATGCAGATAGTTTAATATTGTTCAGATATCTTTTCTATAATTAAATATGTTCAACAATATGTAGGAAAAATTGTATTTAAGCTTTGTAGAGTGGTAAAATGTGGATATAGGTAGGGTTTTTAGCAAAGCACATAATAGAGATCATAACCCACATTTACCATCCTATATTTGAACTAATATGTAATGTAAATCTGGAAATACTTAAAATTAGAGAAGGTCAAATACATACCTCATAATAAATCTAATATGGAAATACCTATTTTTGTTGGAAATGTAAATGGGAAAGTAGTACTAAGAGGGGGGGTGAATCAGAAATTACTAACTTCTATCCTTTTAATCTGTTAGAACTTTATGCATCATTTGAGAAAAACTTGAACAATCTAAGTAACATATTTTGTTAAGTAGCATACATGAAATCACACATAACACAATAGATTTTGGTAGCCCATAAACCCTTGAAAGGTAAAACTGGGGTGGGGATGACGCCCACAAATCTTCACTACTGCAGATAATAAAGTTTGCCTATTAGGGCTACAAATTGTGATCAAAACATGATCTACCCTATGAGAGGTCTGCTCTGTTAAAAGCTAAGAGACTTATATAGTCTACCTTGTTAAAGGATTTACAAACTTACAATAAAGTAAGCACATGGTAAAGAGATTTACAAAAGTCTGCTAAGACTACTCGGTTAAGAGATTTACCCTGATGCACTGGTCAAAATGTTTCAGTATCTAATATTTCGGTTTGCACTGATATGTTGATTACATATCTTCTCTTTACTGTATGATTGTGATCTCTTCTATCTGATCTTTCTTGATTCTATCCTTTCACTGCTTTTCTTAGTCACTGAACTTTGCCTGAATACTTCTCCTGATCATTTCCTCATACTCACAGTATTCATTCAATCTCAATATCTCCTGATCTCTTTTATTCACACACACATCTCTAATCTAGATCTTTCCCTTATATAGTAACAAAAATGTTTTACCGTTACAAGATCTACGATTTAGATATTTTTCTATTGCCACCTAAACTATACAATTTTCTGATTGGCTCTAGGTTTTACATAGGGATTAATGATAACAATATGGATGCATAATCACCTCCGTAATTACCTCAATACAAAACATTATTATCACCAAAAATGGTTTACCTCGATCATTGTGCCATTCCAGACTTGTATGTCAATTCTAGCTAACTCGACAAAAGTTATTCTTGGCACTCGACATCAACTGTACTCGGTATCAGTTGAACTTCTCTATCACTTGGTAATCATTGATATATGTAACTTGGCATTGGTTATACACTCAGTATATTACAAACATAATGTGACCATAACTTTACTCGGCAGTACTACTACTCGGTAAGTATACAATACAAAACTCGACCTTTACAAAATGACTCGGTCGCAGTGATGACCAACCATCATTGCCTAGATATATGACTAAGTGTAAGACACTAATAGTCAACAAAATTATATAGATCTACAATCTCCCCCTTTGACATTAGTGGCAAAAACACTTTGTCATGACATTCGTATATACAATTACAAAAATATGTTTGTACTAGCCTAATACCCTTGAGATATATATACATATTCAAAATTGTGTTACCTGTCCCTATTCACACTCATGTCATGATGATTCCCTCTTGTTTTTGACACGACTAATTTCTTCATCAATAGGTAAGTTACAAATTTTCTCCAGAAAAGGTCTATGCAGCACCATGATCATGTATAATGCATCTATCCATGCAGTTAAATCAAGATTTAACACTTCAGTTTGTACTTCTAAATTAGCAACTAGATTGATGAGACCTTCGGTTGTAGACAAATGTGAATCACTCTAGATCAATGTTTTAGCCTTAGCTAATTTTCTTTGTATAGCCTCCAGATGTGGTGTAAGAACAGTTTGAATAGAGAGTAGGCAAGAATGAATCTTGCCATCATTTTCCATCAGCTTGGCTAACTTACCCTGTGTCTACATTACTTTAACATAATGTCCAGCACTGGTGCTGGCATCCAAAGTCAGGGACTGACTTGTAGCTTTGATCTCTTGCTTGAGAGTCTCAAGCAAGCGTTGGTTCTCATTTGTGAACAGTTCAACATTGCATAGCTTGGCTAATAGAGACTGTCCGTCCACAACTAATCACTCGGTCTCCTTTACCAAAGTTGACAACTCAACTTGTTTAACTGCAATCTCGACAGATATCTTATCCAGCATTTTTGTCTCAAATCTGTGTTCTGACCATTCAAATAGCTTATCACTTACACAAGTAACTTCATTATTGACTTTCTGAACAATGTGTACAAGTTGTTCCAATATCAGAGCGAAACTATTTACATCCGACAAGTCATATACTTCATTAAATATGTCCTTAATTTCATGAAGAACCTATTTTTACTAATGCTCCCTTCGGAGTTCTACTTGTCTACTTTTCCTTATCAGCAAATCTTTCATTATCTGTAGCTACTCGAAAGAAAGGTTATCAGTATCCCATTTAGGAATAACAATTGCTTCATCAATTGTTACCTCATCTTTCTCCTTTGGTTCTCTTAGTGGGGTTCTTCCACTTGGCAACTATACAAGAGCTTTGATTGCCTCTTGTTCCTTCTGCACTTGTTATTCAATGAATTTTCCTCTACTGTTTCCTTCTCCTTTCTCCTTTTCCTTGGCATGAGGTCTAACAGCTTGTTCATCTGATTTTATTGCATGTGCATCTATGATGTGTTCTTCCTTAGAAAGACTCTGAATTTTATCTTTTGCTTTAACTTCTTCCTCGGCAGAGTGAGTTAGTGGTACCGACTTGATTGATTCCTCGGTAAGACTTGTACTGACTAACTTATCAATAGTAGAAACTCCAGGTATAGTAGGATTATCAACGATAGATTGTGTGCTCATGATGGTGGGATAATCCTTGACTTGCAATAGTACTATGTTACTACCTGGCAGGGGTGTTCCAGTTGTTGTTGTGTTCTTTAAATCATCCTTAGTTAAGAATGAGTTCTTAATGGGGCTCTCCTCCGGTATATCAACAATATGAACCTCAAAAGTATCTTGTGATTTCACTTCCTTAGGAGTATCAATCTCCATTTTAATTTTCTTGATGTCAGGCTGAACAACTGTTGAAGTGGTAGCAACTATACCTTCATTCTTTCCTTCATCCTTTTCTTCTACCGGGGCGGGTAACAAACCAAACACTACCTTCCAAATTTTCAAACTTTCTTGAACAACATCTTCAATCTTGTGTTGAAGGATAAGATAGGCTCTAAGTTTAGGATCAAACTTGCCTCTGTATTGGTTAATTATCTTTCGGATATTTGAAGGAGTGAGAGTGGATTCAACTTGTGCTAATGTACTCTCTCTTATTTCCTTCTCTATTTGTAAAGCATACTCCCACTTTTGTGTGAATCTGTTGCACAATTGCTTTGGAATCCTGTTTTCAATTTCAATCGGCAGCATGTTGAAAGTGCATAACATTTCAAGAATAACATCCTCAACTTTTTCTTTATCTCCAATACTCATCGGTCCAAACTTTAATCTCTTCACTTCATCAACTGCAGCTGTGCTAGTAATCTTATGACATAATTCATCAATAGTGAGTTGATGTGAACCCTGTTGTGTTTCCTTCCCCTTTATTTCTTCATCACTTTCAGTTTCTTCATCATCATCTTGTGTTAGAACAAGTTTCCTTCTCAGCTTCTTCATAGCCTTGGTCAGCACTACTTTCGGTTGAGCGGGTTTTTACTTTGTAGATGCAGGAGGCATCTTAGGAGTCTCGGTAGTAGTCCTCTAGGCCAAGGTCTAAGTGATGGTGTCTCAGACACTTTACGTTTGAACACTCTTCTTTTAGGTGGGGACTCAGCAATTATTGGTTTCTTCTCTTCTTCTTCTTCTATCTCACTGCCACTAGTTGCACTCTTCTCATCTTCTCCCAACCCTTGGGTTAACTCTAGTGGTGCATCCTTACCAGATTCTTTAACATATTCTTCTAGATTCTTTACTATTTTCTTTCTTCTTCTCTCAGTGGTGGCAGCCAATAATCCCAAAGAGATCTTGGATTTGGCCTCTTCAAATGTACCAAAGTAAGGTGCCTTGTTATCAACTTCCTCAGCTAGGAGGGTTGTGATTGCAGCAGTAGCTTCATCAATATTGAGTTCATAGGGTAGTGGCATCAACCATGAAACCCTAGGTAGGACTGCCTATGCATAGGTAAAGTCTATGTCTACTAGAAAACATGTCTTTACTATATTTTTCAATCAGAGACATAGGGACTCTAGTCCTATTCCTCATCTTCTACTTAAAATCAATGAAATAATTGTCCATTATCCCTTCAAAATCATCACCAATCTTATTTATGAAATCATTTATCTGAACAGTAATGGGTTTCTTCTTATCCCATGTTACATCCCCATGTGTAGGAAAACACTTCTTGACATAAAAGAATATACAGATCGGCAAGGAACCGAACTTACACATAGAGTTCTTCGCCATCCTAATGGAGTTCAAGTTCTTGGCAAGTTGAGTCAGCTGGAGCTCGGCAAGATCATATGTGTGCCCTTTCTTAATTATCTTCCAATCTTGGTCCACTGCCATACAAGGGACGTTGTCCAACCGAATGGATTGGTAAAACTTATGCGAGATAACTCTAACAACGAAGTCAATTTCTAGATCAGTGATGGTGGAAATTTTCATTATGCATTTGTTCCAAACTTCTTGTGTGTTCGCTTGAATATCCTCTTTTCCTGCACATTTCATCATTCTCTTTCTTTCAATGGTAGGGTAACCAGTGACATCATGTATCATTTCCTTCATAATCTTCACTGGTCCATCTTCTAGCCATAATTGCATGTCATGCACTCGACCCAACATGATCTTTATCCATTCTACCTTGGAATTTTGCAAGAAATTTAGGGTGTGTACTAACCCTTGGTCGGCAACAACCTTATGCTCTAGCTTTAGCACTTCGTTGACACATAATTTGTCATATGCTTCTCTAATCTCATAATCACCAATTTCTCCAATTTTTCACATATAGAAAGACCTAACATCGTTCATCATTAACACATTTTTTGAAATCGAAGATAGGGCTCTGTTCAAATCTCCTTCGATCACACTTTCAGATATTGCCTTGAATACCCTCGGTTTGCAAACTTCATTCCTTACAAGTTGTACATTGAAAACTTCCATTTCCTGTTTCCTA
Source organism: Chamaecyparis obtusa (assembly GCA_027943335.1). NCBI lineage: Eukaryota > Viridiplantae > Streptophyta > Pinopsida > Cupressales > Cupressaceae > Chamaecyparis > Chamaecyparis obtusa. Next base: position 95,931 of record BSBK01004185.1, on the reverse strand, counting down.
ACTGGTGCAGATGAAGACAATGCCATTTCAAAATGTAATTTTTGAAAAGAAAATAATTGGTCGGTAAGGTACCTTTTTGTCAATTAACCCTGTAGATAAATTTTGTTGATGACATGCTGAGAAGATTTGGAATCACTTTGCTTGATCTGGTTGCACAAATTCTGAATTGCTCTAAAATCTTGAATAGCTTGGTGAAATGAAATTAACGGTAACTTTCCACTTTATAGAATCCCAAAAAATAGAATTAGGGCCTCATATATGCTCTGTACATATTTTAGGTGAAATATAGCTATCTCGACAAACTCATGTTAAACTCAGTTAAACACAAGCTCGGTCGATGTAACCATTGTGATACATCTCGACATAGCATTTCGGCAATAACAAGTGCTCCGCAAACATTGTTAGTTCAGTCATGACATTGATGCTCGGAATCAAAATGAAATTTTATATTTTTTCTCAAATATATCCTAATGCATCTTAATCTATGCAGATATGGAATTTTTCTCGATTCTATGTCAGGAACTGATGTAAAGTAAGGCTTTGTAAGAATCAGTTCCAGACATACCTTTCATGCTTAGTTGGAAGAGGTGTGATCACCTGATCCATTGGATTGGGTGACCTCAGATGTGCTTGCTTCACTTGTTGTTTCTTCTTCTTTCTTCTTCCATGTCTTTTCCATCTGGTTCCTCAATTTTTCAGAGATATCCTCATTCTGGTTGTTAACATTGCTCGGCATAGGTGATCTGCAATCTCTATTTAAGTGACTGACCTTATTACATTTATAATAGACCATGCTTCCATTCATCTAGCTTTTAGATTTGCCTCTAAAATGATTCTTCATGCAATTTGCTCCAATATGTCCATACTTACCACAATAATGGCAATTGTACCATGTGTTGTAATCCTAATTGTAATTGTTGCGCTTGGTGACTAGTTTTGTTTTCTCATTAGGTGACCACCTTGGTCTAGATCTACATTCAAATGCTTTGTGTCCATATTTCTGACAATTGAAACAACTTCCTTGAAACTTGGGTGAGGTGGATGAATTGCTATCTTTAGATCTACATTCATGTGCTTGATGTCCATGCTTCTTGCAGTTAAAACAATGTCCATTAAACTTAGGTTTAGAATCAAACTTACCATGTTTACTTCTACATATGTTTGTTGTATGTCCTGGCTTTCCATAGTGATGACATGTGGGCTTTTTGTTCTTTGGTTTAGCAATCTTCTGTTCTCCATTCTTTGATGACTGTCCTTCTTCAATAGATGAATGTTCATTCAGTCCAAGTCCAGATCTATCACCAGATCTCCTAGGTGACCTTAACAGTTCTTCAAAATACTTTGTAGCTTCATTAGGTTTGTTCATCCTTTCATTGATTTCTTTCTCAGCTCTCAACTAATGTTTCAGCTGATCATTTTCATATTTTAGTCAATTTTTCTCTAAGTCTTTGCTACCCAATTCTTGGTTGGCCAGCAATAGTTGATTTACCATATCTAGTTGATTATTATTCAACCTTTGCATGTCACTAGTTATTTCATCTAGCCTTATTGCCATTTGTCTTTTGTCCTCTTTAGCCATTGCCTTATCATCTTCAGCTTTCTTTTTTTGCTCCACTACTTCACAAAGTCTGACAGATTGAATTTCCCATTCTCTCTTTAGAGTCCTAATTTCATCATTCAGTATGGTATTTTTATCCATCATTTCTTTCATGCCTTTGTCATTTTCTATAGAATTACGAGTATCAAATAGTCTAGTGATGTCTTCTTCCTTGTACTGTGGCTCACTTTGTTGAATAGCAATTTCTCTTCTTTTGCTCAAAGATTTCTTCAGTTCCCCTCTGGCTGCTTCCAGCTGTTGTAATATTAGTTGAACTTCAATCTTTTGATTCTCTATGACTTTTCCTAGTTTTTAAGCTTCCATCTTTAAGATCTTTTCCTCAAGTGGTTAGACTTCCCTATGAGAGACCTTTTGCTCTGATACCAATTGTTGGAAATGTAAATGGGAAAGTAGTACTGAGAGGGGGGGTGAATCAGAAATTACTAACTTCTATCCTTTTAATCTATTAGAACTTTATGCATCATTTGAGAAAAACTTGAACAATCTAAGTAACATATTTTGTTAAGAAGCATACATGAAATCACACATAACACAATAGATTTTGGTAACCCAGAAACCCTTGAAAGGTAAAACTGGGGTGGGGATGACACCCATAAATCTTCACTACTGTAGATAATAAAGTTTGCATGTTAGGGCTACAAATTGTGATCAAAACATGATCTACCCTATGAGAGGTCTGCTCTGTTAAAAGCTAAGAGACTTATACAGTCTACCTTTTTAAAGGATTTACAAACTTACAATAAAGTAAGCACTCAGTAAAGATATTTACAAAATTCTGCTAAGACTACTCAGTTAAGAGATTTACCCTGATACACTGGTCAAATTGTCTCAGTATCTAATCTTTCAGTTTGCACTGATATGCTAATTATAGATCTTCTCTTTATTGTATGATTGTGATCTCTTCTATCTGATCTTTCTTGATTATGTCCTTTCATTGCTTTTCTCGGTCACTAAACTCTATCTGAATACTTCTCCTGATCATTTCCTCATACTCATAGTATTCATTCAATCTCAATATCTCCTGTTCTCTTTTATTCACACACACACATCTCTGATCTAGATCTTTCCCTTATATAGTAACAAAAATGTTTTACCGTTACAAGATCTACAATTCAGATATTTTTCTATTGCCGCCTAAACTATATAATTTTTTTATTGGCTCTAGGTTTTACATAGGGATTAATGATAATAATATGGATGCGTAATAACCTCCATAGTTACCTCAATACAAAACATTATTATCACCAAAAATGGTTTACCTTGATCATTCTGCCATTCCAGACTTGTATGCCAATTCTGGCTAACTCAGCAAAAGTTATTCCTGACACTCGACATCAACTATACTCAACATTAGTTGAACTTCTTTGTCACTCAGTAATTATTGATATATGTAACTCGGCATCGGCTATACACTCGGTATATTACAAACATAATGTGACCATAACTTTACTCGGTAGTACTACTGCTCGGTAAGTATACAATACAAAACTCAGCCTTTACAAAATGACTCAGTCGTAGTGATGATGATGAATCATTGCCTAGATATATGACCAAGTGTAAGACACTAATAGTCAACAAAATTATAGAGATCTATAATTTTATGATGTCTGTGTTCGGTTTCAGGAATTTTTGCAACATGCGTCAGCCTGGAAACACTTAAACAGAGAAAACCCAAAAATATTTTGTCTTTCTAAGGGAGGTCAAACTTGATGCAAAGTCAAGGTAAGAATATCTTACCCCAGGGTACAATCTTACCCCAAAAAGTCAACCTTGACCTGCACTGCTCCGACAGAAATTTTATTCGCGGATCCAAGAATTTTGCCCAAATGGGTACTGAAATCTTCTTTCCAACTCCTGAAAAAATGACAATAGATATGTAAAAATGGTTTTTTGGGGTGGCTATATAGAGTTTTACCTTAGTCAAACCCCCATTTTGGTGATCTCCACCTCCACGAATAGCTGAATGTAATAGAATATGTGTGTGTGTATTGAATGAGTAATGCCAAGATCTAATCCTCTAGATTGAAAATCCTAGTATGAATTGATATGAGAAAAAAATGCATAGATTTAATATATGATAAGAAAGAATACCAAGCCCCCAAGGCTAAAGTACTCTCACCAAGCTCATAATCCACGATTGCTATCCCATGATTTTGTCTTTGAATGCTTGAAGAATTAAAATGGTGGATCAAGGAAGAGGGAATCTTTCTTGATCACAATGATTTGTTCAAAAAAATGCTTGATATAAAAAACAACTTGATCTTCTATATCATCCTCTTGTAATCTTGCATCATTTCACCATAATTTTCTTGCTTTTTTCTTGATTTCGCTTCCTTGTGTGTGTAAAAGAAGGAAAACAAGAGTGTTTATATAGAGGTTTCAAGGTGAAGCTCCTAGAGCAATGTGAGGGCCCATAATTCAAATTTCACCTTGAATTAAGATCCAATGACAATAACCAACTAAGGAGGGAAAATAATTAAATGAATTTCAAATTAAAACCCTCCTGCATTCGGATCTGAAAGCCCGACATTGATTTCAGGGTTCGCGAGGACCAAAATTTGAAGAGGGGGATCAGATCCCAGAGGAGGTCAAGGAAGACCTTGACTTTGACATAGGTCAAATTAAACCTCTACCTTGACCTAGGTCAAATTTGACCTCGACCTTGACCTAGGGGTCTAGATCCATCCTGTGCAAAAAACAAGAGGTCCCAAGGATGCCCAAAGACCTAGGAATGTTGACAGAATGGGGCTGAGTGCCAGGGAAGGGCATAGAGTCATATGATGAAGATAATGAAGGATAGGAGGACCTATACCTAGATCCTACCTAGAAAATAAAGCCACAAAGAAGGGAAATCAAGGAGAATCCCTGGGATCCTAACCCTAATTTCACCTAGAATGAAGGAATCAAGTGCAAATGCATCCTAAATGCAAATTTATCATGAAAATGCACTAAAAGAGGGTGCTAAACCTATCAAGATGGAAGTTCTTCCATTTTAAGATGATATATTTATCCCCCACTTTATCTTAGATATGACACTATGTGAATATGCAAGCTAAAGTAAGAAAACATCATAGTAAATAAAAGGATATAGTTAAGTCCTCTATGTAGAGATCCTGTAGAAAACTGTTAGAACCTGCAACACACAAGGTTAATTAAAAATCCATAAACCACCTAAAGCTTACTAAATGAAAAATGAGAAGTGCATAAAGTCCCTTATTCACCCCTATTTCAACTTGCTATTTCTGAAAGGTGAAATAGGGTAATAAAGATAACTTTATACACTAGATATGCAGTTTGTTGAATAGTATTTTCCTAAACTAGTTAGAAGAATTCCTATCCTTCCTAAACTGGTTCAAAGAGTTAGGTATCTGAATCATGATTCCAACACTAGTGATGACACTGAAAATGGAGTTACCAAACTCAAGATACATGATGGAAAGAGTGAATGCCTGTCTAAATACATATAATGGGAAATGTGAATTTTGCATGAGTAAATCCTAAACAAAACCTTAATAAAACCCTAATTTTAACTATAAATAAGGAAAAGGAAGTCATACTTACTCATTCTTACCATTTGCAGATTCAAAAAGAGAGAGCAAGATGCCTAGGAGAGAAGAACTTCGAGCGAAACACATGGAGCTCCTATGATAGTGCCTAGCTACTGGATGACCACTTCCCAAGGTGAGTTTGTTGTTATTGGTTTCTATACTTCACCAATTCTTGATTTTGGTAGGCAAGGTCAACCCTGACCTAGTTATGTTGACTTTGACCCAAAAAGGTCAACATGGACTGGATGGTCTCCACTTTATCTGGGGTGAGGTCAAGCTTGACCCAGTAAAGTTGACCTTGACCTAGGAAAGTCAACCTTGACCTGGCTGAGGTCAACCTTGACCTAGTCAAGTTGTATTTACAAATTTGATGATGTAGAATACTGATATGGTGCTTGTTTGTGCTGGCAGGACCTAGTTCATATTTGAGAGCATCCCTTTGGAGGGTTACTAGGGGCTATCAGAGAGAAGTTGTCTGAGCTGAGTGATGATGAGCTCCAGTTACTGAGAGACAGGTTTGTACTAGGTAGCAGTCCTACCACAGGTCAAAATTCACCAAGCCATGTTATCGGCTTTGATAGAGAGGTGTGATGAGGATACACGCATCTTTCACCTTCCCTCATGTGAGATCATTGTGATGCTTGAGGATGTCTATAGAATCTTGCAGCTTCTAGTTTAAGGCGAGCCTATTAGACTGAGAGCACAGTGAGGTCCTGATGAGATCTTGGAAGATGTAGAGTATTTCTTGGGATGGGTTTCATAGATGGGAACCTAGGTAGATCAGATCACTTTATCATCCATACTGGCAAGTCCTACACCTTTGGTACAGAGAGTGATGCTATATATACTATCCTTCGTTGTGGTACCAAACAAAAAGGGTACAATGTTTTTTGCACTTTTCACTCATCTTGCACGGAGGATTGAGAGTGATGGGATTATCTTCTCATGGGTTCATAGCATGTTAGCCCACCTATAGCATGAGCTATGTTAGCTAGTGAGATATCAAAGTGAGAGTCTTCATTATGCACTCTTATGCAAATTTGGTTGTTCGAGCATTTTGCATGTACACAACCACAGGGTGTTCTAGTGATGGTAGGTGTGAGTACACTGAGAGGCTTTTCTTATCCTCAAAGAGATTTTTGGAAGTTTGGAGATATCCTTTATTGGAGGGTACGTCTAGACCAAATTCTAGACATAGATGTGATATGGAGACCCTACTATCGGATGACAGAGTGGCCTGATACACAATACCAAATGAGACACTCATACTAATGCAAGCTACTAGAGGGACATAAAAATCATATAGTGATGCCATACTACTATGATCAAGTGATGAGATAGTTTGGCCTTATACAGAGAGTCCTTGGAGTGATACCTTGTTATGCACATCTGACAAGGTATTATCAGAGACTCGATGCCATACGTCGAGCATCAGTAGTAGACATAGTAGATAGTGATGCAGATGAGATAGAGGATATAGAGGTATCACCAGATGTATCATATTCAGGTATGAGCCAAGAATACATCAGGTATTGGGGTCTGAAGGCGACCCACCTCATCTTCCTTAAGGATTATCGGAAAGGTGACCCAGGTCTTTCAGAGAGGACACGCTGGGATAGTGGCCTAGTAGAGGAGGATGAGGATCTTAGAGATGAGGAGGAGAACATCTCCAAGGGAGACCCTATGGAGGAGGAGAGAGTGGAGGAGATGCCCCCAGTCGGTGATACTGATGTAGATGTACACATTTTTCATGCATCACCGCTGAGTTTAGGAAGACCTTCATGAACCCACACAGAGACACCACCACTAAAACTTAGATAGAGTGACCATGGAGAGAGTGGTCACTCCATGCCCCCATCATCTAGGTTCTTCAGTGACACCCAGGAGGGAGATCCAGGTATGAAATATGAAATTTGATCGAAAAAAGTAACTTGATTTATGAAGAAAGAGAACTAAACTGACAAATGTATTTTCCTCTTGCAGCTAGCGTGGTGTAGTGGAGGAGTTTTATATCTAAGGTTCTGAAGGATACATGTATATCCTACCTACTACTAGCCAGTGAGTGAGAGTCTTCCATTGGTCACAGAGATCCTGGCAAGAATGTCGATATCTTTGCATGTGTCCAATGAGAGTTGAGATTGTGCAAGGAGAGAGAAGATGATCAGATAGATAGACTACATAGGGTCTAGAAGTGCATGTGTGAGATGAGTGTATCAAGGAGCCACTCATATAGCAGTACAAACACTAGTCCTATAAGCCCATAAAGCATATGTCAATTGGGTATGCCAATCTTTCACATGCTTATTAACTATTTTTCTCAAAATTTGTTCAATGATTTTATTCGATGCTTCAACTTGACCATTAGATTAAGAATAATAAGGAGTTGAAAATCTATGTTGGATTTGATATCTCATCAAGATTTTTGTGACTTCTTTGTTCTTAAGAGAGGTACCATTATTCGAAACTATCGTTGAAGGGATACCAAATCATGTTATAATGTTGTTAAGGATGAAATCACAAATAAAATCCGTAGTCGTTGAATGAAGAGGAATAGCTTCTACCCACTTCCTAAAGTAATCTATAGCAATCACAATATATGTATGTCCTTGATATGAAGGTGGTGATATTTTTCCAATAAGATCAAAACCCCAAATACTAAAAGGTCATGGAAAAACTAGACTACACGGCTCACGAGTAGGAGCATGAATCAAATTTCTATGTTGTTGATACTGAGGACATTTCTTAACAAATATGAAAGAATCTTGTTCCATTGTTTTCCAATAATATCCTATTCTAAGTGGTTTATTAACCACAAATTTTCCACCAAAATGTCCCCCACAAGAACCAAAATGAGCTTCTGCCAAAGCTACCAGAGTTTATGTTCTATTAAGACATCTAAATAGTAAACCCTCATAAGAACGTTTGTAAAGCGTATCTCCTAAAATGATATATCACACTGCAAGATTCCTAATATAGTTACGCATGTTCTGTGTTGCTGATTCAGGAAAAGTACCATCTTTTAAGAAATGAAAGATATGAGAGTACCATTCATCCAAATGAAAATTGAAACAATCAGAAGTAACCTTAGAAATTGCAGGGTTTTCAAGAGTTTGTATAGTAAATTGAAAATTTTCCATGGCATCTACATGTGGATTATCTTTCCTAGGTAAAGTTTGAATCGTATAAGAAGAAAACTGTGAAAGCACATCAAGAACCAAATCTCTATATTGTGTCATTTTATCATTCTTAGTCTGATAACTTCCTTTAATTTGTTCGACAATTAGTTGTGAATATCCATATATTTACAAGTGTTTGATGTTAAGGGATGAAGTTGCTCGTAGACCAGCTATAAGAGCTTCATACTCTACAATGTTATTAGTACAAGGAAAGGTTAATTTTTATGATAAAGGGATCGGTTCTTTGTAGGGGGAATTAAGATAATACTGACACCAGAACCTATCTTACATCTAGACCCATCAAAATATAATTCCCAAACAGCATCTTGTTGAATAGCTAGAATATTTTCATCAAGAAATTCCATTGAAGTAGAGCACATATCAGAATGACGAAAAGGAGCTTCAGCCAATTAATCTATTAACGCTTGTCCCTTAATCAAATTTTGAGAAATGAAATTCAAGTCAAATTCTATAAGTAACATCACCCATTTTGCCAAACGGCCAGAGAGATCAGTTTTTGAGAAAAGATGTTTCAAAGGATCGAATTTAACAATCACCTTGACTTCAAAATTTAGGAGATAATGCTTGAGTTTTTGGGAAGCATAAACTACAGGTAAGCATTGTCTTTCCAAATCTATATATATTGTTTCATAATCAAGTAAAGTCCGACTACTATAATACACAGGTCTTTCTTTACCTTTGCTATCATACTGAGCTAACAATGCACTAACCACTTTCAAAGTGGCTAAAGTATACAAATGAAAGGGTTTATCAAATTTAGTCAGTTGCAAAAGGAGGGATTGGTGAGATACTCCTTAAATTTCCTAAAGGATTGTTTACATTTGTCATTCCAAGAGAAAGTAGTATCTTTTCTAAGCAAGGAAGTAAAAGGAATTGTTTTATTGGCTAAGTTGGAGACAAAGTGACAACTAGCTTGAATTTTTCCTTGTAAACTTTGTAATTGAGAAATATTCTTAGGAGGAGGCATATTAACAATAGCTTCAATCTTTTCAGTATCTACTTCTATGCCTCGCTTAGAGATTATAAATCCTAATAATTTTCCAAAATCAACTCCAAAGACACATTTCTTAGGATTCAACCTCGTGTTATAAATTATAATTCTTTCAAATATCTATCATAAAATAATAACATGATCCTCTCTTTGTATATATTTCACCAAGATATCATCCACATAATCCTCAAGAATCTTATGAATGTAATCATGAAAAATCAAGGTCATAGTTCATTGATAGGTTGCTCCTGCATTTTTTAATCCAAAAGGCATCATGACCCAACAAAATGTAGATCCCTATAGTTTTGTTGACCATTAGTGCTTCACACTTAGTCATATATCTAGGTAATGATGGTCGGTCATCACTACGACCAAGCTATTTTGTAAAGGCCAAGTTATGTATTGAATACTTACCGAGCAATAGTACTGCCGAGTAAAGTCATAGTCACTACATGTTTGTATTATGTTGAGTATAGTTTTTGTCGAGTTACATATGCAATGATTACTGAGTGACAAAGAGTTTAACAGATGTCGAGTACAATGAATACTGAGTACCAAGAATAAAATTTGCCGAGTTAGCCAGGAATGACATATAAGTTTGGAATGGCACAATGATCGAGGTAAACCATTTTTGGTAACCCAAAAACCCTTGAAAGGTAAAAGTGGGGTGGGGATGACACCCACAAATCTTCACTACTGTAGTAATAAATTTTGCCTATTAAGGCTTACAAAATGTGATCAATTCATGATCTACCCTGTGAAAGGTTTGCTCTGTTAAAAGCTAAAAGACTTATACAGTCTACCTTGCTAATGGATTTAAAACTTACAAAAAAGTAAGCACTCGGTAAAGAGATTACATAAAGTCTGTTAAGACTACTCGGTTAAGAGATTTACCATGATACACTAATTAAAATGTCTCAATACCTGATCTTTCAGTTTGCACTTATATGCAGATTACAAATCTCCTCTTTTCTATATGTTAGTGATCTCTTCTATCTGATCTTTCTCGATTATGTCCTTTCACTGCTTAGCTCAGTCACTGAACTCTTATCTATCAGACTTTGTGAAGTAGTGGAACAGTAAAAGAAATTTTGAGATGATAAGGTTATAAAGAGGCCGAGAAGAAAACTTGTTTTAGTTTAAGACGATGATGAAGAAAGAGAGAGTGATGAAGAAGTAAAGAGGAAGGTTACACAACAGGATACTCAACTCACTATTGATGAAATATGTTATAAGATTACTAGCTCTGTAGCAGTGGATGAGTTGAAAGGATTAAAATTTGGGAAGATGAGCATTGGAGACAAAGAAAAAGTGGAAGATGTTATTCTTGAAATGCTACCCGCTTTCAAGATGCTGCCAATTCAAATAGAAAATAGAATTCCCAAGGAATTAAGCAACAGGGTTGCATAGAAATGGGAATATGCTCTACAAACTGAAAGGGAAATAAGGGAGAGCACTTTATCACAAGTTGAGTCTAGTCTCACCACTACCAACATCAAATAGATAATTGAACAATACAGAGCTAAGTTTGATCCCAAACTTAGAGCTTATCTAATTCTTCAACACAAAGTTGAGGATGTTGTACAAGAAAGTATTAAAATATGGAAAATAGTGTTTGGATTATTGTGTGACAAGGATGAAGAAAAGGGTGCTAGTACTTCAAAAGTTTCTGAACTTGAAATAAAACAAAATAAAATGGAGACTGGAACTCCTAAGGAAGTGGAAGATCAGGACAAATCAGAGGTTCACATTGTTGACATAACCAAGGAGAGCCCCATCAAAAATTCAATTTTGACTGAGGCTGATTTAAAGACTGTGAAAACAAATGATATATCCTTGCTAGGTAGTAACATGGTACTTTTACAAGTAAAGGATTATCCAACAATTGCTGGCACACAATCCGTTGATATGATTCCTCCCATTCCTGAAGTTGCAACTATTGAAAAGTTAGTTGATACAAGCCTTACCAAGGAACCCATAAAGTTGGTACCGGTAACTAAATCTACATATGTCGAGGAAGAGGACAAAGCAGACAATCTTGAAGGAAAAATCCAAAATCCTCCTATGGAAGATAACAAAATAGAAGAACAAGGAGATAAGTTAGATGGACAAGATGTCAGTCCTTATGTCACGGATAAGGGTAAAGGAGAAATAGATATAGGAGGTAAATCTATTGAGGTGCGAGAGCCTAAGGAGCAAGAGGCAATACAAGCTCTTGTATAGATGTCGAGTGCAAGCACCCCACTGAGAACACATAAGGAGAAAATTGAGGTAACAATTGATGAGGTCATTGTTATTCCTAAATGGGATACCGATAACCTATCTTATGAGAAAATGCAGCTATTGAAGGATTTGCTGACGAGGAAAAGCAGGCAAGTAGAACTCCAAAGGGAACATCAGTAGAAATAGGTCCTATATGAAATAAAAGATATATTTAATGAAGTTTATGAATTATCATATGTAAATAGTTCCACTCCCATATTGGAATAGCTTGTACACATTGTTCAAAAAGTAAATAATGACATAAGCAGTGCAAGTGATAAGTTATTTGAGTGGTCAGAACGAAAGTTTGAGACCAAAATGCTAGAGAAAGTATCTACTAAGATAGCAGTGAAACAGGCCGAGCTGTCTACTTTGGTAAATGAGACCGAACAGATAGTTGTGAATGGACAGTCTCTATTGGCCAAATTCTATAATGTTGAACTATTCACTGATGAGAATCAATGATTGGTTGACACACTAAAATAAGAACTTAAAGCTACCAGTTAGTCTCTAAGCTTGGATGCAGACCCTAGTGTCAAACATTATGCCAAAATCCTGCATACCCAAGGTAAGTTAGCTGAGCTAGTGGCTAATGATGGCAAGATTCAATATTGACTACTTTCTATGCAAACTATTTTGACACCTCATCTAGAGGCCATATAGAGAAAGTTAGTCAAGGCTACATAATTAACTCAAAGAAATCCAAGTTTGTCCACCGCTAAGATCCTAGTCAGTCTAGCTACCAAGCTAGAAGTGCAGACATAAGTTCTAAATATTGCTTCAATAACTTGGGACAGTGCACTACACATGGTCATGGTGCTGCATAAACCATTTTTGGAGAAATTTTGGGAACTCCCTACTAATGAAGAGATTCATCATGTCAAAAACAAGGTGGAATCATCATGACATGATTAAGGATAGGTAACAAAATTTTGAATGTATATATATCTCAGGGGGACTATTAGGCTAGTACAACATACTTTTGTAATTGTAAGTAAAAATGTCATGACAAAGTGATTTTTCCACTAATGTCAAAGGGAGAGATTGTAGATCTCTATAGTTTTGTTGACCATTAGTGCTTCACACTTAGTCATATATCTAGGTAATGATGGTTGGTCATCACTGCGACTGAGTCATTTTGTAAAGGCCGAGTTATGTATTGAATACTTACCAAGCAGTAGTACTGCCGAGTAAAGTCATGGTCACTACATGTTTGTATTATGCCAAGTATAGTTTTTGCTGAGTTACATATGCAATGATTACTGAGTGATAGAAAGTTTAACAAATGCCAAGTACAGTGAATATCGAGTACCAAGAATAACATTTTTTGAGTTAGCTAGGAATGACATATAAGTTTGGAATGGCACAATGATCAAGGTAAACCATTTTTGGTGATAGTGGTATTTTGTATTTTGTTTGTTGAGGTAATTACAGAGGTAATTATGTATTCATCTTATAATCATTGATCCCTATGTAATACCTAGAGCCAATCAAAAAATTGTATAGCTTAAGCAGCAATAGGAATAAATTTGAACTGTAGATCTTGAATAGTTAAGATGTTTTGGTTATTATATAAGTTCAAGATCTAAGCTTTAAAACGTAGTAGCAAGGGACAACAAAAGTGAAGGGTGTAAGAAGAATGGTATGATTCAAAAAAGGGAAGCATACAGAGATAAGATTTCAATGACCAAGATAAGAAGTGAAAGGATATAATAGAGAAAGATCATATAGAAGGGATCACTAACATAAAGAAAAGAGATCTGTAATCTACATATAAGTGCAAACCAAAAGATCAGGTATTGAGACATTTTAATCAGTGTATTAGGGTAAATCTCTTAACCGAGTAGTCTTAACAGACTTTATGTAATCTCTTTACCGAGTGCTTACTTTGTTATAAGTTTTAAATCCTTTAGCAAGGTAGACTATATAAGTCTTTTAGCTTTTAACAAAGCAGACCTTTCATAGGGTAGATCATGAATTGATCACATTTTGTAATCCTTAACAGGCAAAAATTATTACAGCAGTAGTGAAGATTTGTGGGTGTCATCCGCACCCCAGTTTTACCTTTCAAGGGTTTCTGGGTTACCAAAATTATTGTGTTATGAGTGATTTCATGTATGCTACTTAACATGTTAAGTTACTTAGAATGATCAAGTTTTGTTTATGTCATGCATAAATTTTTATCAGTACAAAAGGTTTAAGTAGGTGATATCTGATTCACCCCCCCCCCCCCCCCCTCTCAGTATTACCTTACCATTTATATTTCCAGCACACAATGTTCCCCAAGGTGTTATAAATGTGGTTTTAAATTGATCTTCAGGAGGAATATAAATTTGATTATAGCTAGAAAAACCAACCATAAAAGACAATAAAGCATGACCCACTGTTGAGTCCATAATCATATCAATATTAGGTAATGGGAAATCATCTTTTAAGGATGATTTGTTTAAGTCTCTAAAGTCAGTACACATCTTCATCTTGTTTTCTCCTTTTGAAATGGGCACAAGGTTTGAAATCCAGTTTGAATAATTGATAGAATCAATAAATCCAGAATCCAGTAATTTTCAATTTTAATCGTAACGAATAAAGCAATCTATGGATTCATCTTTTGAATTTTCTACTTCATAGGTTTCACATTCGGTTTGAGAACAATATTATGTGTAACAATCTTAGAATCAATACCCAACATATCTAAATATGTCCAAGAAAAAATGTATTTAAATTCAAGTATAAGGGAAACCAACTGATCATGTTCTTCTTGATTCAAACATTTCCCAATTTTTGTAATCTTTTCAGAGTCAGTTCCATCCATTTGAATGTCAACAGTCTTAGTTATTAGTAAATCACTTTGTATAGGAGAATCCATTGGTAAAGAAGAAATATTTTGTTCATCATGTTTTCCAAAATAAGTATCAACACTTAAACAATAAGGCTTCCGTAGTTTGTGATGAAACTTAGGGAAGTCCTCATAAACCCCTAAAAATTCCGCTAAGGCTTCATCTCCAAAATAGATATCCAAAGTAGGTCTTTGATTAATGTCAAGGAGAAGTGGGTTAACCAACTTCAAGTGTCCACCATAGATATGATTAGCATTGGGAGGAAAATCTGATGGTTATCGATAAGGATTAAATCCTAATCCATATGTATGATCATATAATTCATTATCCAAAGGCACTTGTATACCTTGCTCATATTTACCACATCCTTTCCCATTAAATCCTGACTTCTTGAGAAGATGATAACCAAAACCATATTTATCAACCATATCAAATGGAGTCCAAGGAGCGGTGTATGTCACAATTTCATAGCAGTTAGGTTTTAATGTTTCAATCATTTTGTCAATCGAGGCAGTAACAAAGTTACTTTTTAACTCCTTAGAAAGCGAGGAAGGAGTAAAAACTTGTTTCTTAAATTCACTTTTTTGTTTCATAAATTCCAAATCAGAGACCTTATATTCTCCAATGAAAGTAGGATTAAAGTCCAATGTTCCCCAATCATCATCAGTCAAGGAAGAAGATGGAGCTTCAGATTGTTTTATCTCTACTTATTTTATCTCAGGTTGTTTTATCTCAGGTTGTTTTTCAATCTCTTTGCTAGGTTGAAGAGGTTGTGAGATTTTAGCATATTTTTCATTTAGGCAAGGACTAGGTGCATCATTTTCATGTAGTGTGTACATTAAGTTTTTATAGATAAACCTAACATTGTGATTGAGAGTAGAAGGAACCGCATGCATAGTATGTAACCAAGGTCTTCCTAAAAGAATATTATAATTGAGAGGTCTAGGCATCACATGAATAGGTGTGTTTAGAATAACTGGACCCACTTTAACAGGTAAGGTAGTAATGCCCAAAGTTATTTTTGCAATATTATCAAATCCATGTATAGGGACATTATCAGGTTGAATATTTGGTAGATCAGCGTTAATTACCTTAAGCATATCCATGCTACAAACATTAAGCCCATATCTATTATAAATTAACGTTCTACGAATGATACTCTGATGAATAGAAACAACAACCATGAGAGAATCATATTGATTCTACACCTCTAGAGAAGGTAAATCATCATCATTAAACACAATAGGAGGTACAGAAGGTATAGTATATATGCACTCCAAAATAGAATGAATGTTCTCTTGATTAGGAGGTGAAGCGGGAAGAGTAGATAAAGCCTTTTGCAATGCCTTGTGATATGTCAGGAAAGTTTGAAGTAATTCCCATAAAGATACCTTAGCAGGAGTAGCATGTAATTGGTCAACTAAGTCATACTCCTTAAAGGTAGAAGGAAACCTAGGAGCTTGAGGAAGAATAGGTTGAGAAGGTAGTAAAGAAACTAGAAAATTAGGCTGAGGATTATTCCATGTGTGATAAGCATGTGAAACAGAATACGTGTTATCAAAGAAATCCAAAGGATCTCTAGGTTTACCCTTAATTGTTATTCGAGGACATCGTTTAACCATCATCAAAGGTTTAGGGAATATCATCTTAGGTTTTTCAATGTTGCAAATAGTGGAACATGAAGGCAACCATGCACACACCCTATGGTAAGGTCAATTGAAGAGGTTGTGGAGGAGAGTGAAATAGGAATAGGATCAATGGAGATCTCATTCAAACAATTTTCATCCTCACTACCATGTATCTCATTAAGGGATCTATCCTCTTGTACAATAAAAGCCTCATCAAAGTATTCAAAACAAGATTTATACATGTTGAACACAAAGTAATTCTACAAGCATGAAAATGTAAATATTTTTGTATTTTTAAAGGAATTTTGTAATTTTTTTATATTTTTATATTTTTTAAATATAAATGCAAGAACATAAAATAAATCTACCTTAATAAACATGCAAGATCTAACACAAAATGTAAATCTAACACCAAAAATAAAGAGTTGTCGTAAACGGGTTCACCAAAATGTAGAGTGGTAAAATATGGATATAGGTAAGGTTTTTAGCAAAACACCTAATAGACCTAACCCACATTTACCATCCTATATTTGAATTTATATGTAATATAAATATGGAAATACTTTAAATTAGAGAAGGTCAAATACATACCTCATAATAAAGCTGATCTGGAAATACCTATTGTTTGATGTCTGTGTTCAGTTTCGAGAATTTCTACAATTTGTGCCGGCCTCAAAACATTGAAACAGAGAAAACCCAAAAATATTTTGTCTTTCTGAGGGAGGTCAACCTTGAGCCAAAGCCGGGGTAAGATCTTACCCCAAAATTTGACCTTGACCTGCACTGCTCCGATGGAAATTCTGTTTGCGGATCCTAGAAGTTTGGTCAAATGGGTACTTAGATTTGCTCCACAACTCCTAAAACAATGACTACAGATATCATAAAATGGTGTTTTGGAGTGGATATATTGGGTTTTTCCTTAGTCAAACTCCTATTTTGGTGATCTCCACCTCCACGAATAGCCAAATGTAATAGAATATGTGTGTGTCTATTGAATGTGTAATGCCAAGATCTAATCCTCTAGATTGAAAACCCTGGCATGAATTGATATGAGAAAATAATGCATATATTTGATATATTGTAAGAAAGCATATAAAGCCCCCAAGGCTAAATTACTCTCACCAACCTCATAATCCATAATTGCTATCCCATGATTGTCTTTGAATGCTTGAAGATTGAAAATGGTGGATCAAGGAAGAAGGAATCTTTCTTGATCACAATGATTTGTTCACAAAAATGCTTGATATCAACAAGAACTTGATCTTCTATATCATCCTCTTGCAATCTTGCATCATTTCACCATAACTTGCTTGGTTTTTGCTTGATTTCGCTTCCTTGTGTGTGTAAATGAAGGCAAATGAGAGTATTTATATAGAGGTTTCAAGGTGAAACTCCTAGAGCAATGTGAGGGCCCATAATTCAAATTTCACATTGAATTATGATCCAATCACAATAACCAACTAAGGAGGGAAAAGAATTAAATGAATTTCAAATTAAAACCCTCCCTCATTCAGATCTGGAAGCCCGTTATTGATTTCAGGGTCCCTGAGGACCAAAATTTGAAGAGGGGGATCAGATCCTGGAAGAGTTCAAGGATGACCTCAACTTTGACCTAGGTCAAAGTTGACCTTGACCTTGACCTAGGGGTCCAGATCCAGCCTGTGTAGAAAATAGGATGTCTCGGGGATGCCCAAGGACCTAGAAATACTGACAGAATAGGGTTGAGTGCCAGGGAAGGGAACAGAGTCCTATGATGAAGATAATGAAGGCTGGGAGGACCTATACCTAGATAATACCTAGAAAATAGAGCCACAAAGAAGGGAAATCAAGGAGAATCCTTCGGATCCTAACCTTAATTTCACCTAGAGTGAAGGAATCAAGTTGAAATGCATCCTAAATGAAAATTTATCATGAACATGCACTAAAAGAGGTTTCTAAACCTATCAAGATGGAAGTTCTTCCATTTTAAGATGATACAAGCTTTAAGAACATGAGATTTCCCACCTCAAAATCTAGGGAGTTTCCTAGTAAAACTTGGCTTACATATGAGCTTCCTACATGTTCATACTTCAGTTTGCTACTCTTGTAATATTTCCATCAGAGCCTTTTGTTTTCTTTTCCTTTGAGTTCTATTAATAATTGACTTGGTTGAACTGTATTGTTAGCCCCTTTTTCCTATTTTCTCAAACCCTAGTATTAGAAAGCTAATTTTATTATTGTATGCCATCAACTTAAATATGTGAGTATCCTTCATTTATTCTTCCACTATTGAATATGGTCAAGAAAACACTAAAATTAGTGTAGATTCATTAGAACATATTGTATACACCTAAAAATGGTCATCTAGACTATTAGCCCCCTTTTGCTAAATCATAAATTGCTTATTCTTGATCAAATCCTAGTTCTATCATTTATTCAATTATTTTCTATGGGCTAACCATCTTATCCTAAGTCTTTATTTATTAAAAAGAATATTTCCTCCCCTTTTAATAAATAAAAAGCCCCCACTTTTCCTCTTATCCTAAGTTGCACAAATAAAGCATTATTCTTATTTTATAAAAAGAGAAAAGTGCTTTTTGTCTCATATGGACACAAAAGTCAACTCTTATTTTCCTATTGGAGGATACTTGTGCACATGGATTGCTCCTCTTTCAAGCTCCACCATTGATTAAATCTTTTGCCTCTTAATCTCCATGGCCCATTCCTTTTTCATTCCCTATAAAAGGAGAGCTCTCTTCCTCATTTGCACACACAATTTTTATGCTATTGTTATGCTACAGGTTTTCTAGGTCATCTTGGAGCTTTTGGAGATATTCTTGCATCTAGGGTTTGAAGATTTGGAGCATTGTTGGCATTCATCTTGGATCTTCATCAACACTCTATCTTCTTGTCTTCATTCTTGCATCATCATGGCTTTCTTGCTTCATAGTTAGATTTCATTTCTTGCATAGTAGCTTCATTTTCATGGCATTCTTAGCTTAGATTTCCTTTATGCTTTAGATTAATTCATCTAGTTTAACTAGGAGGCTTTGTAATACTTGCATCTTTCATTTCCATAGTTTAGCTTGCATTTCCATTCTAGCATAGCATTGCATTGCATTTTCATTCTTGATTCTTGAGGATATTGGCATTCTTTCCCTTGTCTTCATTGAATCTCCCATTGCATGGTTTACTAGCAAGGTTATAGGCTAAATAGCTCTAGCTGAGAGCATTCTTAAAAACCCTTGCACTCCATGCCTAGGGAGCTATGGATCGATTTGTGAGGGCTCATTCTTGAGTTTCCTTGCATGTAATGATTCATAGAAGTGTGACACATTTATAGCACACATTTTTGGCGCCCACCGTGGGGCAGAGTAGATAGACTTTGTCTTTTAAATTCTGCATTTCCGTCAATTTTCGTCAATTTTTCGGCAAGTTTTTAGTGTAATTTTTGTTCTTTGGTTTTTTGTCTCAGAATATCGCGCGATACTTCTCAGGTATATCGCGCGATATACCTTACTATACGCGTGTGATACTTTGCGCCCGAGAAGAATCGCACGGTAGTATTGAGGTATATCGCCTGGTCTCAGGTGAAGTATCGCCTGGTGTTGGGTGAAATATCGCGCGGACTGAAAAGTATCGCCTGGTGTCGGGCGAAGTATCGCGCGATACTGTGTCTGAACTTGGTAGTGAGCTATTTTTGGGCTATTTTATCTATCTTGCAAGTTTTGGGTTGTTAGCTATCTTTTTGAAATTTTTTAAAATTTCCAGCGTTTTCAAATCCATGCCTCTGGAAAACGGGTGCCCATTTTTTTTGAAATTTTGCAAATGGTATCAAAAGTTTAAGTGTGATATATCGTTGGAAAGGTCTTTCCGAGCCCAATCCAACCATGATGGTTTCATTTTCAGATTTTATCATTTGATCAAGTATTTTTGTAGATTATCAGATTTTTCATGTGCTAACCATTATGGGTCTAACAAGTTGTGGTTGTAGGTGCACTTGCTTGAGATATTTTGCCAAAAGAACACATGTCAAAGAGGGCTACTAATGGTTTTTGTAGGGCTGCCCTAAGCATAAAAACTAAATCAAGTGCTTGTTTAATTTCTTTCTTTATTAAGTGCGGCATATACTAGTTGTTTCATTAGGCACTTAATACTTTGTGAAAGGAATCTTGGGGTGGTAGGAGAAGTATGCTCTTCACCTTTAGGTGAATCAGAAAATCTTGACCCATCTTGAGGTTTTGGAAGCAAAGGGGTAATTGGATCTTGTTTGGTGTGTTTGGGAGAAGTTTTTGAGATAGGGGAGTATGCTCTTCACCCTTGTGGTGAATCAAAAACCTTGAACCTCAAAAATCATCCATTCTTTGTTTAGCTTAGGATCCTTTAGCGGGCCTGCTCTTGAGAAATCAAGAGGAACGACCCAAGTGGGGACAACCTTGTCATCATTTTCCTTGGTGGCGAGTGATTCCAACTCACTATAATCTCAAGGCTATCGAGGACATAAAACCTTGGTAGACATAGTACTTATCTTCGCTTGATGTGAGTAACTTGTGGGATTGTGACCATGAGGAAAGCATTAAGCAAGAATGCTTAAGGTACTCTTGAGGCCGCGAGGTCCTAGTCCTTTATGAGGAGCAAGAGGGGTGCTATGAACGGAAATCCTTACTATGAACCATTAGATAGAGGCCACCCTATTTTAGCCGCTTAGCTTCTTGGTGCAAAGATTGATCCAAGTGGACTTACCCGGATCACCCCAAGACACTCACCATATGTGTTCCTTTGGTTGTGTTTTTGACACTTCCATGACAACGCCAATATCTCTTGTGGGCAACCACTTGGTGTGAGGCAAGGGAGCATCAAGTTGTGGGCCAAGTTGCTAAGTAATGAGCCTTGTCCTTCTAGGTAATAATTGCTTGAATTGTCTTCGATTGTGCTATACCAATGTAAACGTTCTCAACATTCAAACAAACGATAGCGTTCATAAGGTTCCCTATTTTGATATCACAAGTGCTTGTCTTGGCAAGGTTGCTTTTGCCCTTGTTCCAAGTGTTCTATGACATGTTTGATCCCATACTGTTTGCAAACCTGTCTTTTATCTGTTGCTACTGCTTGTCAAACTGAGAAATTGCACTATCCAATCTTTGAAATCGATCAAAACACTTCAAACCTGAGATTTTTATGTTCACTGGTCAAACAATCGCCCAATTCTGCAACAGTATCGCACGCCTTATTGTGAAATATCGCGCGATACTTCGCGCCCTGCTATTTTATCGCACGCCTTGCTGAGATATATCGCGCGATAGCTCACTCCTGCTGGACTATCACCCCACTAGCCTGGAGTCTATCGCCCAACCATACTATAGTCTATCGCCTGGCTTGGGGCGAAGTATCACCCAAACTGAGAAGTATCGCCCTGTTTGCCTGGAAAGTATCGCCCAGAATCTTTTTGCTGTCCTGTCATTCAGAGTTGCTAAACTTGCACTTTAACCTGGCGTAGAGTGTCTTTTTCTGTTCTTACCTGAAACTGGTCTGTTATCTACATGCTTAGATTTGTTCTAGACTAAAACAAATGAGCTAAAACTATTGGGTTTGAGTTTAATGAATGCTACTCTTGATCACTTGTCGCATCACGGTTACCTCTCTAGCTACTTGCTTATTGAGCTTCTTGCTCGCTGCTCGGCTTTAGTCAATTGATTTCTGTAAGTGCTTGAGCACTTTTGACGAGTCATCTCTCTCTATTGTTCTACTTTGACAAGTGATCTTTATTAGCTTTGCTTATCTCAAATCTGAGAAACTTTGTCCCATTCTATTAGTCAACCAACATCTCTTTTCATGCCGGTTACAACTTGGTCTCAATTTGAGCAGGAGAGTCATCCTCCGTTCAATTATACACAGTTACCTTCTCCAACTAGACGTTCAAAAGCACCCATTAGCAACAACAGTTCTAGTTCTAACCAATCTGAGAATTCTAAGGCTACACCATGGTATAAAGGAGGTTTCCTCTTTTCCGCATTCAAGACCCCCAAAAACACAGACAATGTCTTACTCACTTTGACTGAACAAGAAAAGTTTCAACTCTTGCAAGAACACTTTGAGCGTAAGGATAATCAAGCGCGCTTAGACAAAGAACACAATCAACAAAGGATGGATGCTACTCAGCGCATGGCTTATAGAGGGACATTTCATGAGCAACCTGAGACTAGTAATCATGAGCATAGACCTCTTTTTAACAATGGCAACAATGACAACAACACGCCACCAAGATCTCCTCCAAGGCCAACTTTTGCTATGCCTTCTTCACCACCTAGACCTCCTCCCTCTCAACATGAGGCAGAGGCTAATGATGAGATTTATAGTGAGGATCTTATGAGATGTGAACAAGATGTAGATTTCCAACGAATGATGCATAAGCTTTTAGAGCGTAACGGCGATCAATATTTTCAATATATGACTTCCAGAGGATACAAGCTTCCTCCCGGCTATGATGTCAGACAAATTGTCCAACAAAGAGTACCAACTGAATTGGAAGTCCTTCAAGAAGAATTACGTTAGACAAATCAACACCTTACCCAAATGGCATTAGAAAGAGAGCCTCCAAAGGTCTCTTTTGTATAATCAATTTGTGCTCTTCCTTTTGATAAAGATCTATACATGGTCCCATTTCCTAAGGATATTGAGGTTCCTAAATATGACAAGTATGATGGAAATGGTGACCCTCATGACCATGTGCGTCATTTTTATGCTCTTAGTATGGACTTTCTTCATGAAGACACATATCTCCTACGCTTATTCCCTCGAAGCTTAAGAGGCCAAGCTTTGGAATGGTTTGCGAAATTGACACCACCGCTTAAGACTTTTGATGAGTTAGCTCAGCGGTTTACCCAGCAGTACTCTTATAACATCCAACAACCTGTCACTGTGATAGATCTCGGTAATCTAAGACAACATCAAGGTGAGCCATTTGCAACTTACTTACAACGTTGGAGGTCATTATATTCTCGATATCCTCGTCAGCTACCTGAAAGAGAAAAGATTGACATTTTCGTCAACACACTTGTGCCTGAGCTATTTTATGATCTAAGGAAGCAACTGTTCTCCTCCTTCCATGACATGGTTGAAAGTGCATATCGGATTGAGGATGTAGCTATAAGAAAAGGGGATATTGTTATTAATAAAGATGTTAAAGGCAATGGCAAAGACAAGAACAAACCTTGGAATAAGAACAAGTATGTTGTTAATGATGGGGTTGTTGATGCTCCTAAAGTTAAAGAGCCTGCTTTCAATCTTTCCAATGCTATCTATGTAGCAAAACAACAAGAAGCTGCCAATGCTCACAGTGCTCCTAAACCTCAATATGCAGATAAGCCTAAGAAGTCATTTCGAAAGCGAGTCTATACCAAGTTGGAAAAACCTTACGATGTGATCCTTAAGACTTTGGTTGACAATGGATATCTTACGCTTCCTGATAAACCTGGTAACTGGGATCCAATAAATAAGCCTGATTGGTGGAGAGAGGATCATTACTGCCATTATCATAGAAACAAGGGACATCCAACAGACAATTGTTTTAGGCTTAAGGATGATATTCAAGATCTTATTAAGAACGGCACAATCTCCACTGATGGCTTAACTAAAAATTCTGATCACACAGCTTTCAAAGATCCTCTACCTAAGCATGATAAGGGGGAAACCTCTCAAATACATAAAAAGAATCATGATGCAAAGATCAATTACACGTATCCTTCTAATACGCTTGTGATTAACATGGTAGAGCCCATTGAGAGTGTTCTAATGATGAGGTCTCAAGATGATAATAACACCAATCATGGTAAGCCAAAGTTAGTCTTGCAAACATGTGGTAGTTCATCTTCCCGAAGTGAGACACTGAATGCTGTTACTAGGGGGCAAGCCAAGATTGTCCTTAAAACTGTGCAAGATCCCAAGCAAGCTTTGCCTTCCAAACAAGTGGCTCCTTCAGCCACCCCTGGCTATGATCTTGTCCAACATTTACAAAAGACACCAGCACAGATATCTATCCTTGAGTTGCTTCGGTTATCCCCTTCGCATTGAGAGATTCTTGATAAAGCTCTACGTACAACATGTGTTCCCAATGACATTGATCCAGATCAATTTCAGGCTATGGTCAACCACATTTCATCTCCACTATCTCTCTCCTTTTCTACAGAAGATGACATATCTATTGCTCACCCTCATAATCTAGCTTTACACATTGAAGTTCTAGTCTACAATACCCGAGTCCGCCGCGTCCTGATAGACAATGGTGCAGGGTTAAATATTGTTTCTTTCAATGTCATACAACAATTGGGTTTGTCAGAATTGGCTATGGATTCCAAGAAGAAGATTACTATAAAAGCTTATGATGAAGTGGAAAGATCTTCCAAAGGTCTTGTCACGCTGCCTGTCCGAGTGGGCCCTATCACGAAAGATATTAGCTTCCAAGTATTGGACATCCCACTCGCATATAACATTCTTTTGGGTCATCCTTGGATCCATGACATGCAGGCTATTCCTTCCACTTATCATCAGTGCGTCAAATTTCCATACAATGGCACTGAGGTTGTGATTCCTGGAGACCATACTATTGCTATCAATGCTCTTGCTGCTACTAAAAAATTTTTTCCTCATAATGAACCTTTTGTTGATCCTAGTACATCTCTAGCTACTGCTGAGAAATCACTTAAGATGATGAGCCTTGGTATGGGTGAATATAAACTGGGTTCTTTTGCTTCTATACCTATTTCTCCTAGGTCATATGGGAGACCTTCTGATCAGATGCAGCCTTCCACTTCTGCTATGGTGATCTTTGATACTTTTGTTCCTTCATCCGTTCCTTTAGAAGCAGAAAGAGAAGAACAAGCTATTCAAGAGTGGATCTATAGAGAGGATTCTAGAAATACCCCCATGCTTAGTAATTCAGACACAGATATAGATGAGTCACCGCTACACACTATGGCTCAAATGGGAGATGATCTTCCTTCTACTTCACTCCTTTGGGGAGAAGAATGTATATCTACTGATGATATGGCTGAGGCCTCTATGTCTAGAACCTATGTGCCTAAAGAATCATTGCACTATGATAGACAACGTTGCAACATTGTACGACTGCTACAAAGAGGTGATCTCTCACATAATGACATGAGTATCTCTACTTCTCGGCATCTTAAGCCTCTTCCAGAAGATCCCCCCATGATAGATATGGATGTTGATGTGGTTCATACCTCTTGTAACCCACCCGACGTAGTTGATGAGTCTTGTGTTGGATCTGATGAGTTTGTTCCCCGTATTGCCTTAGTGGACTACGCTGGTTCTTCTATGACAAGTCTAGGTCTAGCTACTTTTGGAGCTTACCCTATAGGCTCAACCTCTCTTGTTACCAGAGATGACACCCCTCGCATAAATGCTATTGAACCAGTCACTTCATTTCATCCTGCATCAACACCTGTTACTTCTTCCACCAACGAACTAGCAACAAAAAAGATTGAATCAGAAATCAAGCATCACAGTCATCAAGTCAAAAGAAAAGAGCAATGGTTGGATGGCGAAAACCACATTGTGGCGGTATCCGAACCTAAGAAAAGTAAAGATAAAAATTTTCTCAAAAATAATGACTCCAAAATAAAAGATGAGAAGCTGATTCTCTACAAACAAATGGTGCATTACTTCAAGCATGATCTCATAACTATTATACTTCAGCCCATTCCTAAAGCTGAGAACAAAGTTTCTAATGCCTTGGTTACTTCGGCATCCATCTTATAAATGAAAAAGCATAAATCTCGCTTCAAGTTCCTGGTGGATGAATTACGCTATCCTACTCACAAATCTTACAATCCTACCATCTTTCCATGTCTTCCACCTCATACTCCTCCATGCCATTCTTTCCGCCATCCCTTACACTTTGCCTTTGTCTCTGGTGGCTTGTATAGGAAGGGTCTAGATGGAACTCTCCTTAGGTGTCTAGAAATAGAGGAGTCAGAAAAAGTACTAGCTGAAATCCACGATGGCATATGTGGATCACATTCTAATGATCCTCCACTAACTCAGACATTGCTTAGGGCTAGTTATTATTGGTTGAATTGGTTGAGACCTCCTATCATCACAGTTGTAGCATTTGGGCCTGGGGCCTATCAGTTCTCTACATCAAAGGAAGCAGATCTTTAATGCCCGTTCCTGTCTGGGGCATTCCTTGTACATATTTTATGATCCTGAAAAAATTCCAAAAAAAATCATATATGATACTGAAAAAAACCTAAAAAGCATATAAAGTACTAAAAAATGAGCATCCTAGTGAAAACCTAGCAATAGGCGCTTTGATGTCTCACCAAAAAAATCAAAAAATTCAAAAAAAAATGAAAAAGTGCCTTGGTGAAAACTTGGAAACAGGCGCCTTGGTAGCAAAAATACAAAAAAATTATAAAAAAGTCCTGAAAAAATCTATCAAGTGGTGAAAACCTGGAAACAGGCGCTGCTTGAGATCCTCTGCACCTATGTCTATCAGTCTTTCATGGCGCTCTTTCGCTCCACTTCTCGCTTTGCCTCTCCTAGCCTGGAATTGATTCTTGTCTTAGTCTAGGGGGCATATGTTTCTTTAATCTTATCTTGGGTCTCTTTGTGCGTCTGGGTTTCTTGGGCAACTTGGTTCCAATGGTGTTTTTCAACACCACCCCAATGGTGTTTTTCAACACTACCCTTGCGTCGAGTGTTTCTCAACACTTATCAGATGTCCTACCTGCAGTCTAGTATGATGCGATATTTCTCATTTGCAGATGCAATACTCAAAGTTTGACTCTATGACCTACACACATGCACTTGACTTGCTGAGATTTGTTTGAATTTATTTCTTTGCATGCTATCTATGATGATTTCTTTGCTGAGTGGTCTCTCCCTGAGAAGTTTTCGATGATGCATAGCTAGAAGACTGAGGGTATGAGAACATGTTTTATTGCTTTTTCTACTTGTGGGTATATTTTGTTGATCCTAACTGTCATGAGCATTTATGCTGGTCTTACTTGACACTGTGGATTGACAGGGTATTATCCTTGACTATTTTTGTGCAAGTGCATACTTGTAGCCATCTTGACTTTCCTTGTGTCTCGATGCGAGTATAATCTTGCTATATTAAACTTAGGTAATCTCACTGTGCTAGTCATCTTGACCTACATGTCTTTGATGCCTAGGTGAGATTTCCACATTCCTATCTGATAAAGATCATATTCATATTCACATAGTTATGCTAGTGTGTATTGTATGATCTTGCGACGCTACCAATAACGCTCGATGATGATATTAGATGTCTATTGGCTTTGTAACCTTGCAAGTAAACCACTTTTCATGTAGCTTGCATTTCTTAGGTTCATGTTAGTTTAGTTTTGCATCTTGCATAAGGAGAGAGCTCTCCTTTCATTTTTCATGGACTTGTTAATCAGCTGCGCTCACCTTTCGCTTCTTCCCAATCATGTCTTTCATTTTCTTGTCTTTCATCTCACATCATTTTCTCTTCATTTCAGGATCCAAACCGAAATCCACATTCACCTTGACCCTTTCTCCTTTTTCCGCACAGTTGGCTAACCTTTTGAGGCCTGTTCCTTTGATCTTCACTGGGGCATCATAACCTCTTCATCCCGATCTCTTTCAAACTTCTAGTCTTTCATTCACTTTCAACTCCCAAGTTCAAATCCCCCTCCGTGGTGTTTTCGGGTTGAGGGACCGCTTGGTTCATGCCCTGGGTCCCATGTGTGGGGCATATCTTCACTGCTTGATGGTTATTCTGTTCTCTTTCTTCGATTATGATTTCTAGTGATTTGATCATGTCTCTCTTGCTTCTGCTTTCCCTCTACTTGGATTTCACTTTCCATCCCGAGGGGGTAGACACATCATATCTTATTAGCAATCTCTTTCCTAAGTGTTCAGTACTGTCGCTACCAGGCTGACCATGCAGGATTTGCTATCTCTCTGCACTTCATTCTTTGGAGTCAGATCGCTATTTGCTTGCCTTCTTGGCTATCTGCTTTCTTTCTTGGCTGATCTGAGTTGTTTTGTGATCCCAAATCGATCTCACATTTCAACTTCATTCTTTGACTACATGTGTTCCCAAATCGATCACACATTAGTCAAAGAGGGGCAAATGTATACACCTAAAAATGGTCATCTAGACTATTAGCCCCCTTTTGCTAAATCATAAATTGCTTATTCTTGATCAAATCCTAGTTCTATCATTTATTCAATTATTTTCTATGGGCTAACCATCTTATCCTAAGTCTTTATTTATTAAAAGGAATATTTCCTCCCCTTTTAATAAATAAAAAGCCCCCACTTTTCCTCTTATCCTAAGTTGCACAAATAAAGCATTATTCTTATTTTATAAAAAGAGAAAAGTACTTTTTGTCTCATATGGACACAAAAGTCAACTCTTATTTTCCTATTGGAGGATACTTGTGCACATGGATTGCTCCTCTTTCAAGCTCCACCATTGATTAAATCTTTTGCCTCTTAATCTCCATGGCCCATTCCTTTTTCATTCCCTATAAAAGGAGAGCTCTCTTCCTCATTTGCACACACAATTTTTATGCTATTGTTATGCTACAGGTTTTCTAGGTCATCTTGGAGCTTTTGGAGATATTCTTGCATCTAGGGTTTGAAGATTTGGAGCATTGTTGGCATTCATCTTGGATCTTCATCAACACTCTATCTTCTTGTCTTCATTCTTGCATCATCATGGCTTTCTTGCTTCATAGTTAGATTTCATTTCTTGCATAGTAGCTTCATTTTCATGGCATTCTTAGCTTAGATTTCCTTTATGCTTTAGATTAATTCATCTAGTTTAACTAGGAGGCTTTGTAATACTTGCATCTTTCATTTCCATAGTTTAGCTTGCATTTCCATTCTAGCATAGCATTGCATTGCATTTTCATTCTTGATTCTTGAGGATATTGGCATTCTTGCCCTTGTCTTCATTGAATCTCCCATTGCATGGTTTACTAGCAAGGTTATAGGCTAAATAGCTCTAGCTGAGAGCATTCTTAAAAACCCTTGCACTCCATGCCTAGGGAGCTATGGATCGATTTGTGAGGGCTCATTCTTGAGTTTCCTTGCATGTAATGATTCATAGAAGTGTGACACATTTATAGCACACACATATTATCTTTCATGTCAAAATCTTGTGGGGCTCTTAGTGGAGTTTGGCTAAGATATTGTTCGAAAAGGAAGCCTTTTTCAAGGGGGTACTTTTTTTGCTTTAGTTTCATGGGGCCTACAAATCTTCTTTATTTGGATAATATTATTACAACTATTTTAGTACAAGGAGTATTCCCTAGGCTCTCGATCCTAAGTCACCATCATGGAATTTCTAAATCTACTAGTAGGCCATGGGTTGTTGGAGTAATATTAGCATACATTAATCACTAATGTATAATATATATAACTAGTTACCAAGATACTGATATGAGAATAGATACATATATAGATATAGGGATATGATAATTAACAGAAATATCAGATATGATATAATATGAATAGATTCATACACATGGGTTGTACTGTTTGTTCTTTCTATAGGAACACTACCTAAGATGTTCCTGCATTGTCACTCTTTTTTATTGCTTGAGAATTATTTGGCAATATTCTTTCTTTTTGAATGAGCTATGTTAAATGATAATGTAAACACTTTACTCATATAGTTATTATAACTCTTTAGCTCACTCATTATTTCTTTAAATTAAACATTAATGTAAAATTTCTAGCAACTAGATGGATATTCTTTATTTTTAATACAAGTATTCTATATTTGTTACATGGGTTACTAAAAACTAGATCTTAACAATTAATAAAAGGGTTAAAGCTATCAAAAGAAGAAAAGGAAAAGTTTAGTCAAGACTGGCATAAGATGGTTACTAACATTTTTTTTTTCTCATTAAATTCAACAAAGATGAGATAATTCCTTAATTTCCTATGGCACATACTTGAAGCACTAATTGAAATGCTCTTGGCTTCATATATGTTTGTGTTCATTGAACATCTTAGCTTTGTGTATGCTTATAAGTTGAAGCTATATGAGGAATAATATCTCACCATGTGGTGACATAGAGATTGCCTCCATGTTGGACCTAGGATGAACCCACAATAGTGGGTTACACTTTTTTGCCTGAATGGACACTGAACTCTACATTAAAAAAACTTTCAAATTTGGATGCATATTGTTGTTGAGCCATTTGAAATTGGAAGATGAAGTAAATTAGATTCTTTTAGGATTTTTTTGTCTAGATTCTAAATATATTTTTTTTTATTTTTTTTTAATGGATTTGAATTTTTTTTTCTCCCATGAAAAATGGTATGTTGCTGAAAACGTCATTTTCAAAGAGTTACATTGCTTTCATAAAGCATAACTTTTTTTCTAAAATAGATATCAATGTGCTTCTTTCAAATTTAGTTTTGTAACATCCATACAGAGGGCATGCAATTGGTTTGATGACATTATCATGATTATTGCATATTTTATTAACTTTTGAAGTTGACTAAACTATCATTTTGACATACCTTGACTACATAGCTTATAACTTGTGTATTTATCTAATTTCAAATTATTTTTTGATAAAAAGTAGACTCAAAGACAGAGGGCACTGTTATTTTTCAAAAAAAATAAATGATCTTTTCTACTATTTTCATTCAACGTCAATCTCAGAGGTTTATATTTGATAAAAAACCTACATTCAATTAACTTCAAAAAACATATACATAATAAACTCAAAAATTGTCAAATTTATAATCGTTAGAAAGATCGTTCTGAGTACTTGTGCTATGCAAAAGGAACTCTCCTTATTGTTTTGTTTGACCCCTAAGATTGAGCCCCGAAGCCATAAAATGTTCAAAAGTCCTTCAAACTTTACCAATTTCCTTTACTCAGGCACTTTCAATAGAAAGCACTTTCAATCGATACTATCTATTTTTTATCGAAAGTAATTGAAGTGTTTAGGGTCAGTTTAGCCCTTTACCAAGTTACTTTCGATAGAAAGTAATGACATTCAATAGAAAGTCAGAAATGACTTTCGATAGAAGCCTATGTCAGCCATTTGGTGTCGTTTTGGGTTAATAACAATTACATATAAATAAATAAATGTTTGTCATCTTATTAATTTGAAAGTTGCAAAATACTTCACATTTTGGAGAAGGAAGACTTTTGAAATTGAATTTTTTTAAATTTCATCAAAATTTAGTGGAACAATTTTGCGAAGTGATGGGAAATAATAAGAGAAGGCTAAACAAGAGTACATGACATTATTCAGAAGAGACTTAACAAAGACTACGTGAAGAAGCACGGGAAAGATATTATCTTAGGAAACAAGGTATCTCTCTTTGGATATTTTAAGTTGATGGTTAGGATTTATCTTAATGAAATATGTAAGCATGATATTGCAATACCTAATTAGACCTAATTTGATAAAGAAGACCAAATTAGACTTAATAAAACTACTTAGACCTAATAAGACCTAGACAAGACTAATTAGACCTAATAAGACTAAGAAGACATAATTACATACCTAATTAGACCTAATGTGAGTATTATGACCCCTTAAGACCTAATGTTCAACCTATTAGGACCTAATATGAGTAATATTTGATAATTTAGGATCTAATTAATGAGTAATAAGACTCAAATTAGGACCTAATATCATTAATAGGATGGACCTTAGACATAATTTGACCTAGTTAGACCTAACAATACTAATTAACACCTAGTAAGACACGTAACTAGTCCTAAGTATACCGAATATGGGTAATAGGACCCCTTAAGACTTAATTAGACATAATAGCTAACCTATTATGACCTAATTTGTTAAATTTATTAATAAGATGTAACAGTACGCCTTAACACCTAATACTTGACTAATTAACATAAGTAATTTAAAAGACCTAATTAGACCCAATTAGACGTATTAGTCCACCTAATTAGACCCATAAGATCTATTATGACCTAATTAGACTTATTAGGACCAATTATAGGTAATATGACCCCTTAAGACCCCATTAGACCCACTATGAGTAATATGACCCCTTAAGACCTATTAGCACCTAATTAGACCCAATTAGATGTATTAGGACCCAATTAGACCCAATTAGACCTATTAGGACCTAATCAAACTCATTTAGACCTATTAGGACCAATTAGTTACACTTTGATGCCTAATTAGACCCAATTAGACCTAATAGGACCAATTAGTTATACTTTGATGCCTAATTAGACCCAATTAGACCTATTAGGACCTAATTAGACCTATTAGGACTTATGATAAGTTATACGACCCCTTAAGATCCCATTAGACCCACTATGAGTAATATGACCCCTTAAACATATTAGTACCTAATTAAAACATATTATCACCTAATTTGACCCAATTAGACCTATTAGGACATCATATGAGCAATAGGACCCCTTAAGCATAATTATACCAATATTATGACCTAATTAGACCTAATTATACCTATTAGTACCTAATTAGACCCAATTAGACATATTAGGACCAATTAGACCTATTGGGACCTAATTAGACCCAATTAGATCTATTAGGACCTAATTAGACCTATTATTCCACCTAATTAGACCTATTAGGACCTATGATAGGTTATACAACCCCATTAGATCCATTGTGAGTAATATGACCCCTTAAGACTTATTAACACCTAATCATACCCAATTAAACCTATTAGTACCTAATTAAAACATATTATCACCTAATTCGACCCATTTAGACCTATCAGGTGACTAATATTTCATCTAGAAATGACTTACATCCTCAAGAGTCTGAAAAATTGATACTATGGCATTTTGGATGATATACTTGAGTGTGACTTTAATTCCTTTAGATTAGTTCTCTTTTTCATCAGATGGTATAGGCTACGACTTAATCAAAATGATCCTAATAGAACTATTATTGAACATGACAATGGATTTTCAATGATTAATACAAGATGGTTTGAGCCAGTTGGAGATAAGCCCTATGTTCTTCCAAGCCAATGTGAGTAGGTATTTTACTTCCACATAAATCGGGTTGGTCATTTGTTGTTCAAAATGATCCAAGAGGAAGGAAGATGAGGTGTAATGCGATGGAAGAAGAAGATTGCAAACAACTAGAAGATGATGTAGATGATGATCACGAACAACATTTAGTCGATGATGTTCCTAGAGATACTTTTCTTGAAGAAGAAGAAGAAGATGATGATGATGATGATGATGATGATGTTGATGTTGATATTGATGCTAAAGATGATGATGATGATAATGATGCTGATGCTGATGCTGATGATGATGATGATGATGATGATGATGATGATGATGATGATGATGATGATGATGATGATGATGATGATGATGAAGATGACGATATTGACAGTGGTGGTTATGATGTCGATGACAACGATGATCATGGTGATGAATTGGATGAATAAGAGGATGAATGGCATGCATGAAATGTACAATTACATGATCACTACTTAATCTATTTAATATTGATTTCTTGATAGAAATGTGCAGTAATGCAATCAATTATTAATCTATTAATTCATGATGTACCTATTGCCCAAAATTTCCTATTCTACAAATTTGGCTAAAATCCATCCCAGGGTCTCTGTTTTCACCTTGCCAACCATCCCTGAAAATTTCATAGGTTTATATCTTGTTCTCTAGCCTCTGCAAATTTTTTATTTCCCTGGTCTACAGTCAAAAAATTTGAAAAAGTAGCCTTTGTGCCAAATAAAACCCTGCAGTCCTTTTGGCCTGTTATATTTTCATGTTACTTTATCCCAGCCACTTAAGTCATCCCAATTCGCATGTGCACAAAATAATTCTTAAGTTGAGCACTTTAATCTTTCCTAAGTCTCAGCGCATAAAACATTTGGCCTAAGGTTAAGTCTCGATCAAGATCTACGGTCTTCACCATTCCATAAGTCAGAGATGCATGTGTTTTATGATCATGGTATAATGATGACCGTCAATCTTACTTTTCTTCCTACGCTACAATGTGTCAGTGGGACTGGTGCCACCTCATCTAATTTGGCAGCTCTTGATTCATCAGTGGGCTAATGATTCAACATCTGTCAGCGGACCCCTTCCTTTCGACATGTTAAGCTTCAGTTTCATCATGTGGTTGTCATTATACCAGAGATCCAAGATGCTCATCCTTTAGCATCACGGTGTAGCGATAGCCGTAGATCCTTCTCCATTGCCTAGCTTCTGTAGTGGGTCCTGTGTCAGAGAAAAATGCTATGTGGATCTGTTTGGCTGTGTTTGATTGGTTGGTGAGAGTACAGGTGGAATTTTTTCACTGGGCCCATGGAGTCAGGTCTTCCTCAAAGTGTTTAATGTCTGGCTTGATCTGGCGGTTGTTGTTATACCATTTGGTCAAGATGCTCATCCTTTAGCATTACCATATAACGACAACCGTCTGATGCTTTTTCTACAAGTCATGGGTCCAAGTCTATTAGACGCACTGATTTGCTCACTTTCAATTGGTTGATGACTGCCGAGGTGGCGTTTGACTTGTCAGAGATGGGTTTTAGACTGTTTTAAAATGCGCATCACGACCGTTCATATGCCGAGAGGGGTTTCTCATCGACGGTCACCTTTTAAAATTCAACTTGCTAGCTGTTATTATTTAAATTCAAATATATCTCTGTAGGGTTTTGCTAGGGTTTTGCATTCTTTCGGCCATGCACAAAGTCGGGTAGCTCAGAAATGAATTCCTCAGGACAGTTGCAATTGGGAGGTTGATGGAGATGACTATTGGCCAGGATTGCAGGGTACTGTGCCACATTTTCACACCAGAAGATGCTAGAAAGAGTTGGCACCACCTTTTGAATGGTACTGTACCTAGAGATTCAGGATCACATATGGGGCCTTCATGGCTTAGTGGAGTTGCAGAAGGGTAGATGAATCTAGGTTGCTTATCTGCAGGCTAATTGTAGTATAGGGATGGGCACTCAAGGGTATATCTAATCGGCCTTGATGTTTGCAAGATGTATTTATGATGAGAGGTGACAGATTTAGGGTTGGTTGTTATGAAAATTCATGTAACCCTAATTAGGTTTTTCTCCTGCTTTCTTAGAGGAGACGTATATATTGTATTTTGGAGCTTTTGAAGCTCAGAGTTGGACAATTGTAAAAAGGAAACTCACCTTTCTTGAGAAGTTATCTATCGTATTTTTCTACCACCTGCCTTCTATAGTTGTAAATATTTCATTGATGATTCAGATATTTCAGAGGTATCTTGTGACAATCCTTCATGTCCCTATGCTTCCTTGACTAAATTATCTCTTATTGAATCAAAGTATATGATGTTTTTGGTGGTAGCTTAGGGTTCCTGATCCCTCTTACTTTCTATAACTATGTGTGTTATTATGTTTGATCTTCTTTAGATGTTTTTGTGGGTATACTTCAGCCCCCTAATAGTCTTGTCTCAATCCTACACCGAGTTGCAGAAGTGAATGTCTGCTTGTAGGTCATAGGTTATGTCTTATGTTCAGGCCCTACTATGAAACACTTATGCAAGCCTATTCAGTAAGTTGTGACCTACTAGACCTAAGTCTTTCATTGATTTCATCCTCCATACTAAGATCCAAACCCTAGTTTTAGTGTATCACCTAGTAGGTAGTTTTCTTTCAAGTTATTTCCCTTTCAAGCATTCCTTCTATCCCTTTCCCTCAAAAGTTTACTTTTCATGTCAAGAAGAAAATTAAGGTGATTATCCAAGAGGAACCAGCCTAGAACCTGGAGGTTTGATCTCAGTTAGCATACGTCCCACACCTGGAGATGATTCCCATGTTGTACTAAGTTATCAAGACCAAGAGAGCTTGAAACAAGGGGGCAAACTTAGTGTATAACAAATTCGGGCAGGCCTGGTGGGACACTAAAGATCAGATTGAAGTCCAAAGGTGTTCCTATTGGTTCATCTGTAGAAGGATTAAAGAAGTTCAATACACAAGGACTATCAGTATAGACTTAAGCTCAAGGATACCCCACCTTGGTGCCAGTGTATAACAATTGTGGCACGCCCGGTGGGACTACAAAGAAGTTCATTGTTTAAAAGATATGCTATCTCTAATATATAGATTGCATAAAATAGGCTTTTAGAAGTCATTCTATTAAGTATATCTGGTGACTCCACTGATTTCAAAGATCCAGGCCAACCTTGTTTAAGGTTTATGAGAAAGATTGAGACTAGAAGCTCAAAGCCCACTAAATTTTTAGAGTTTCCCTCAAAAGGAAGTCATAAAGGCAGGTCAACTCAAAGAACATCCCCTGCAAGGAGAGTTCAATAAACAACTCCTGATACCTCAGAAAGGAGACCTTTTCCCTTTCATTCCAGAAGAAGAGGAAGATCTCTAACCAGAGATCTAGAAGAAGATTCAAATCAAGCAGCAAATATAGCTCACATAGTTGTAAATCTTCAAGTTTTAGCTCCTACAATGGCTAGGTAGTTTGCTTTTTCACCTTTCAATCAAGGTAGCCCATTGACCTTTGTAGTACATAATGATGTGCCCTTGGTGGCACTAAAGAGTGTATCTAATTTCATAGGTGAAGGGAAGACAACTACTTTTGAACACATACGAGATGTGACCACCATCTACAACATTCACAACATAACCCAAGAAGATGTGGCCACAAAGCTATTAGCAGCCTCTCTCGAAGGTAAGGCTCTTGAATGGTTTAGAACTCTAACCGTTGGTTCTATTACTTCATGGGATGAGTTAGGAGATGCATTAAGTAAGCATAATTTTGAGGATAAATTAGATAACTTGTCTCTAGTTGAGCAGTTAACAACCATTAAGAGAGACCCTCATGAACAAATGACAGATTACAATAGCAGATTCCTCAAAACATGGAATAGAATCATAGTCTCAGTGAGACCATCAGCTGACCATGCTTTTCTATACTACTTGCAAAGCTTGAATGGTCAAATTTATGTCATGATCCAATCTATGGGTGGTACTTCCCTTCCCCAAGCTTTTGACATGGCTATCAGGGTTGAAAATTGTTTAATCCAAGCAGGCATGATAGCTAGAAGGCCACCAATGCCCATTTTTCCTAGCCTTCAACCCATTGCACTTGCACAAGTACCCCCATTTACTCCTATTCCCACCATAGCAGCACCTTAGGCTAGTACTAGTGGTCAAGAGTTGAGAATAGGTTTCTCTCAAGAGTTGCAAGAGATAAAGAGTATCCAAGAAACTAGCATGCAAGAAATGACAAACTTGTTGCAGACCTTGACTAAAGAGGTCACAAATCTAAAGAAGCAAGGTCAAGGAATCAGACCATCATTTCAGCCACAAGACCAAGGTCCTAATCAGTAATATCAAAATCAAGGACAACCTTATCAGCAAAATAGGCCACCATACCAAGGAGGCTATCAAGGACAAAGACAAAATTTTAATCAAAGACCCTTCCAACCATATAACCCTACACCTCTCAATTCTGCAAATCCAGTGAGGGATATGGTTCCTAGTCAAAACAAT
Source organism: Chamaecyparis obtusa (assembly GCA_027943335.1). Classification (NCBI taxonomy): domain Eukaryota; kingdom Viridiplantae; phylum Streptophyta; class Pinopsida; order Cupressales; family Cupressaceae; genus Chamaecyparis; species Chamaecyparis obtusa. The sequence continues at coordinate 58,352 of BSBK01004185.1, read as the reverse complement.
GTGGCTATGGAAAATGAATGGTTTTTTCCTTGTAATCAGCCTCACAATCAGGCTACATGCTCAAATGGATGGATGAGCCAAGCTCTAATGGTTCAAAATGCCTCACAAGCTCAATTAGAGGCTTCATCCAATGGGTCAATTCCACAACAAGAATCACAAGAGCATGCGACTACTTTCTTGAATTGGGAGCAGCCAGACTTCAATGGAGTCTATGATGAAGTTTCTTTTGTTGCTTATACAAGAGCAAAAAGAAGGTCTCAAGACATGGAGAGAGAAGACTCTGGTACTAAAGCCACTACATTTGCAGAGCCAGTGCAACAAGCTAATCCCATCAAACCTAAGGAGCTTCCTATCACCACAAGCAAAGAAGGCCAAATTCCAAAAAAGGTGGAGCCCATCATAGTGAAAGCACAACAAAAGGTGCACACTGTGACCCCTTTTAATATTGTAGACAACATGAAGAAGATGAATGTCACCATGTCTATGTGGGACTCTCTGGCTATTCCGAGGCAGTCTGAAATCTTGAAGGAGGCCATAACTGTAGTAGCAACTCCTCAACCTACAAAAGAAGCTACAAAGCCAGTGTTGGTTAACATTGATCGAGAAAAGGAGGCTCCAAGTAGCAACTCCAAAGGCAATGCCACACAAGGTAGGAATTCAAAACCACCTCCCTTTTATGTATCTTTAATTATTGGAGATTCTCTAGTACACAATTATATGGTAGATAGTGGAGCTACTAGCACTATGATGCCCAAGAAAGTAGCTGACCAATTAGGACTAAAGTATGAGCCCTTTCAAAAGAAGGTTACACAACTTGATGGATCCTTAGTTAGCACTATAGGTGTGGCTAAGGATACTAGTCTAATCCTTCATGCCAGTCCTAATTTCTCCATCCTCCTTGATATATACATCATAGACTTCCCTGCATTATTTTCTATATGTCTTTCAAGGGAGTTTACAACCAAGATAGGAGGCTACCTATCTTCTGACTGGTCCCACATTCTTTTTCATACAAGATATGGTACCAAGGTTACCATTAAGTCAGAGAAATTGGTAGCACACCATATAGAGCCATATGTGTCCAATACCATCAATGTAAACTGCCCTATATTTGATGACAGTGACTTCCAAAACATTAGTGAAGCAAGCACAAAGATAGAGAATATCCCTAATATTTTCCTAGATGAAAGAGAATCAGAGTATGTTGTTTGGAATGCTGGTTTGGGAAACTATTTGATACAAGAGAGTGATGCTATAGAGCCCAACCTTCTCAAGGACACTGATTCAGAGGATCAGAGCAATCAAGTTTGGGAACTATTCTTTGATGGAGCTAGAAGTAGACATGGTTCTGGTGGTAGTGCTATATTAGTTTCCCCAAAAGGAGAAATGTATTATACTACCTTTAGATTTAGTTTCTCCTGCACTAGCAACACCGCAGAGTATGAAAGTCTAGTCAATGGACTAGAATGGGCTAGAAAAAGAGGGCTTAAGGCCTTAAAAGTTTATGGTGACAGTGAGTTAGTTGTCAGCCAAGTAAGAGGGACAAGTGCAACCAAGAATGACACCTTGAAAGCATACAAACATAGAGTTTGGGATGCAATTGAAGATTTCCATGCTTTCAATATTGTTGCTATCCCTAGGAAGCTAAACCAAAATGTAGATAGGTTAGCTGCTGTTGGATCTCAGTATGATATTCCAAATCATGTTTCAAAAGAAATGGATCAATAGCATATCAAAGTGATTGTCAGACCCTCTATTCCTGATAATGATGTTAATTGGCAGGTGTTTGACAATGATGAACAAATTCTGCAATTCTTGTTTGAAGAAGATATTTTTTCAAGGCATAATCAGGAGAGATTATCACAAAATTATGGTGATCAAGTGATACAACTCAAGTCCAATAAGATGCCTAGAGTTCTTGTCACCTTAGAGATTGTCTTCAACAAGGATGATGAAATGAAGAAGAGAAAAGTTGGCCTGGTAGTTCAACAAGAACATTGTGTTGAATTAGAGTTGGAACCAGGTAAGAGTTTACAATTTGGAAAAGTAAACATTGATTTGGAAAGACAAGATTACACACAACTTTTCAAGGAATTTAGTGATGTGTTTTAATGGCAATATGAAGACCTCAAGGGTTTTGATCCATCCCTTACTCAGCACACCATTGAGTTAGAACCAAATGCTAAACTAGTAAGGCAAAAGAAAAGGCCTATTAATCCCAAGCTTGAGCCACTCAGGCATAAGGAAGTGCTCAAATTGATAGAAAGTGGTATCATCTACCCCATTAAGAATACTAGTTGGGTTTCCAACCTTGTTCCTATCAAGAAGATGAATGGGGAGTTGAGGTTATGTGTTGACTTCAAGGATCTTAACAGAGCCTCTTTAAAAGACCGCCATCCATTGCCCTCCATGGAACAAATCTTACAGTGTGTCTCTAGATCTGAGAGATTTTCATTATTGGATGGCTATTCAGGATACAATCAAATCCTAGTTAATGAAGAGGATCAATACAAGACTGCATTTACAACCAAGTGGGGAACCATGGCTTATCAAAAGATGCCCTTTGGCTTGTCAAATGCAGGTGCTACATTTCAAAAGGCAATGGATATGGCCTTTAAAAGCCTCATGTACAAGTTTGTGCTGGTCTACTTAGACGACATAACTATCTATTCTAAGCATGTAGTAGATCACATCAAACATTTGAGGAAGATTTTTGAAAGGTGTAGAGAATTTGGGATATCTCTTAATCCCAAGAAATGTGTGTTTGCAGTTCATGAAGGAAAGTTGTTGGGATATGTAGTATCCAAAGAAGGAATTACAGTGGAGCCTGAGAGAATTGCAGCTATCCTAGAGCTACCCCTACCACATCATAAGAAAATTCTCCAATCTTTCATAGGAAAGATTAATTTTGTTAGGAGGTTCTTGCCTAACATTGCAAATTTACTAAAGCCTTTGACAGCCATGTTGAAGAAGAGTTCAACTTTTAGTTGGACCAAAGAAGGGAGAGTCAATTTCCAAGCTATCAAAGAGGCCTTAATAGAAGCTCCTGCCCTATTAAACCCAAATTTCAATAAGGATTTTATCCTTTATGCTTATGGAGGTCATGATGCTATATCTGCAATGCTAACTCAAGAAAATTCAAATGGATTGGAGCAGCCCATTGCTTTCTTTAGAAAAGGTTTGGAAGAGTATGAACATAGATACTCTTTTGTAGAAAAACATGTACTTGTTGTGGTAAAGAGCCTTAAGAAGCTCAGATATCTATTAACCCATAGCAAGGTACATTTAAAATTTACTCATCCAAGTGTCAAAGAGTTTTTTCTTTCTAAAGACCTAAATGAGAAAAGAGCTGGTTGGATCACCAAGGTGATGGAATATGACATAGATATTCAAACTACCAAGCTGGTTAGAGGAAGAGGTCTTTGTGAAAATTTGGCAGGGGATGAAAGTTCAAAGAAATTAGAACAATTAGATGCATCTCTGGCGATGCATTCTACAGAAGAACAAGCCAAGGCAACAAGCTGGTTGCCTAATATGATCAATTATTTGAAGACAGGATAATGTCCTACAAGCCTAGACTCAGCAAAAATAAGGTATTATAGGTTACAATCTATTCCTTTTGTGCTGATAAATGAAGTTCTTTTTAGAAAGGATCATAGTGGTGTCCTTTTAAGATGCATAGATTCAGAAAAGGTAGCGGACATCCTATTTGAGTTTCATGATGGACCTTCTAGTGGTCATTTTTCTCCTAGGACTACTGCTTATAAAATCATGAGGGCTAGGTACTATTGGCCATCTATCTTTAAGGATAGTCATGATTATGTCAAAAAATGCATCAAATGTGCCATGTTTGTAGGAAAAGAAAGGCTTGCAGCCTTGCCCCTATAGCTAGTCAGAACAGAGCAACCTTTCATGAAGTGGGGTATAGACTTCATTGGCATGATCAATCCCCCATCTAGTGTAGGTCATAAATGGATAATCACTGCAACTAATTATTTCACCAAATGGAAAAAGGAAGTTGCATTAAAAGAAGCCAATGAGAGTGTTGTCCTAAGTTTTTATGATGATATAGTATATAGGTTTGGCACTCTTGATTCCATCATATCAGATAATGCATTAGCATTCATGGGCCTCAAGGTCTTAGAGTGGGTAGTCAAAAATGGCATCTATCTGAATACCAGCTCCAATTACTACCCCCAAGGCAATGGCTTGGTAGAATCCACCAATAAGAACTTGATTAGGATAATCAAAAAGACTCTTCAAGAAAATTAGAGAGATTGGCATACTAAACTGAGGTCTACATTATGGTTAGATAGAATCACTCCAAAGAAGATTATTGGTAATTCTCCTTATGTGTTAGTGTATGGCAGGGAGGCTAAGTTGTCCATTTCAACTGAATTGCTGACTATGGACTTGGCTACTCAATATGCCCTATTTGATGAAGGAGACCCTTTTCAGATCATGTATGCTCAGCTCATGGAGTTGGAAGAACTCAGAGACAAATGAATGCAGGATATGGAATTCCATCAAATTTAGACAAAGAGGACCTTTGATAAAAGAGCCAGGATTAGAGATTTCAAGGTTGGAGACATAGTCCTCAAGTGGGATGAGTTCAGGTCAAGACCTGGCAGGCATACAACATTTGACTCCTTTTGGGGTGGACAATTCGTAATCACAGAATGTAGGGGCCCTAATGCCTTTCAACTAGCAACTCTGGAGGGAGTTGCCCTGCCAATTTTAGTCAATGGTTTCCACTTGAAACCTTGTTTTGAGGTTAATCCCTCTTTGTGAATCGTTGTTTATAGGTTTCCTTATTTTCTTTCCTTGCTTTCTAGGTTAGTTCCCTATTTTCCAAGAAGTGCTCTAAGCACAGCTTTAGTTCTATCTTCCTATGAGAATTTTGAGTTTTGATAGCCCCATGCCCAATGGATATGTCAAGGTCATTTGTCTATGTCTAGCAGGCTGACATCCAACAGAAATCACCAAAATGTTGCCCAAAATTTCCTATTCTACAAATTTGGCTAAAATCCATCCCAGGGTCTCTATTTTCACCTTGCCAACCATCCCTAAAAATTTCATAGGTTTATATCCTGTTCTCTGGCCTTTGCAAATTTTCTATTTCCCTGGTCTACAGTCAAAAAATTTGAAAAAGTAGCCGTTGTGCCAAATAAAACCCTACAGTCCTTTTGGCCTATTATATTTTCATGTTACTTTATCCCAGCCACTTAAGTCATCCCAATTCACATGTGCACAAAATAATTCCTAAGTCAAGCGCTTTAATCTTTCCTAAGTCTAAGCGCATAAAACATTTTCCCTAAGGTTAAGTCTCAGTCAAGATCTATGATCTTCGCCATTCCACAAATTAGAGATGCACATGTTTTATGATAACGGTATAGCTATGACCGTCGATCTTTCTTTTCTTCCTATGATACAGTGTGTCAGTGGGACCAGTGCCACCTCATCCAATTTGGCAGCTCCTGATTCATCAGTGGGCTAGTGATTCAGCATCTGTCAGCGAGCCCCTTCCTTTCAGTGTGTTAAGCTTCAGTTTCATCGTGTGGCTATCATTATGCCAGAGATCCAAGATGCTTGTCCTTTAGCATCGTGGTGTAGTGATAGCCATAGATCCTTCTCCATTGCCTAGCTTTTATAGTAGGTCCTGTGTCAGAGACAGATGCTATGTGGATCCATTTGGTAGCATTTGATTGGTTGGTGAGAGTACAAGTGGAAGTTTGTCAGTGGGCCCATGGGGTTTGGTCTTCCTTAAAGCATTTAACATTTGGCTTGATCTGGTGGTTTTCATTATATCATTTGGTCAAGATGCTTGTCCTTTAGCATCGTGGTATAGCAACAACCATCCAATGCTCTTTCTATAGGTCGTGAGTCCAAGTCTGTCAAACGCGCTGATTTGCTCACTTTCGATTGGTCGCTGACTACCGAGGTGGTGTTTGACTTGTCAAAGATGGGTTTTAGACTATTTTAAAATGTGCATCATGGTCGTTCATCTACTGGGAGGGGTTCCTCATCGATGATCACATTTTAAAATTCAACCTGTTAGCCATTATTATTTAAATTCAAATATATCTCTGTAGGGTTTTGCTAGGGTTTTGCATTCTTTCAACCATGCATGACGTCGGGTAGCTCAAAAATGAATTACTCAGGACAGTTGTAGTTGGGAGGTTGATGGAGATGACTGTTGGCCAGCGTTGTAGGGTACTATGCCACGTTTTCATGCTAGGAGATGCTAGAAAGAGTTGGTGCCACCTTTTGAATGGTATTGTACCCAGAGATTCAGGATTAGATATGGGGCCTTCATGGCTTAGTGGAGTTGCAGAAGGGTAGATGAATCTAGGTTGCTTGTCTACAGGCTGATTGTAGTATAGGGATGGGCACTCAAGGGTATATCTAATCGGCCTTGATGTTTGCAAGATGTATTTATGATGAGAGGTGACAGATTTAGGGTTGGTTGTTATGAAAATTCATGTAACCCTAATTAGGTTTTGCTCCTACTTTCTTAGAGGAGATGTATATATTGTATTTTTGGAGCTTTTGAATCTCACAGTTGGACAATTGTAAAAAGGAAACTCACATTTCTTGAGAAGTTATCTATGGTATTTTTCTACCCTCTGGCTTCTACAGTTGTAAATCTTTCATTGATGATTCAAATATTGCAGAGGTATCTTGTGACAATCCTTCATGTCCCTATGCTTCCTTGTCTAAATTATCTCTTATTGAATCAAAGTATATGATGTTTTTGGTGGTATCTTAGGGTTCCTGATCCCTCTTACTTTTTGTAACTATGTGTGTTATTGTGTTTGATCTGATTTAGATGTTTTTGTGGGTATACTTCGGCCCCCTAGTAGTCTTGTCTCAATCCTACACTGAGTTGCAGAAGTGAATGTCTGCTTGCAGGTCATAGGTTGTGTCTTATGTTCAGGCCCTCCTATGAAACACTTATGCAAGCCTATTCAGTAAGTTGTGACCTACTAGACCTAAGTCTTTCATTGATTTCATTCTCCATACTGAGATCCAAACCCTAATTTCAGTGTATCACCTAGTGGGTAGTTTTCTTTCAAGTTATTTCCCTTTCAAGCATTCCTTCTATCCCTTTCCCTCAAAAGTTTACTTTTCATGTCAAGAAGCAAATTAAGGTGATTATCCAAGAGGAACCAGCCTAGAACCTGGAGGTCTGATCTTAGTTAGCATAGGTCCCACACCTAGAGATGATTCCCATGTTATACTAAGTTATCAAGACCAAGAGAGCTTGAAACAAGGGTGCAAACTCAATGTATAACAGTACCTTTTAATGTTTTTAATTCATATGGTATGCTTATGGTTTGTAATGTACTTACTATGTGCTTTTGAGTTTATGTATCATGAATGTTTTAGCTAACATAAGATAATTGAATTACATATGTAGGTACCTGGACCCCTTTCATGAGCATCCCACAAAGTCTTATGGATCGACAAGTATAAGTCAATACACCCTATAGAGATTAATGTATTTCACAATTTGAGAAATATCTCACATTACTTTCTATCTCTCTCATTTGATGGAGTATAGGTAGCAAAAAATAGGTATTTGTCAGATGTGTCTTCCTCGAGCGAATAAAGTGAGTCATGTAGTATGTTTGAATTAGGAAGATCAACTAGAGGTCAAAAGACTAGAAGGAAATTCAATAAACACATGAAATTTTTCCTTTCTCAAGGGGGGTCATGTTCTTATGATGATGAGAGAAAAGGAAACATTGAGGTTCCCTCTAGGTACCAATATCTATAGAAATAATGGGTCCCCAAGGAACTTCCTCCAATAAACACTGATTTTAGTGTTAAAGAAAACATATATCGCATTGCACCATCGTCAATACATGGTTTGGGCCTATTTTCCATGGATGGCATAAAGGTCTCTTACAAAAAAGTTGTTGAATTAATGGAGTATGTTGGACCTTGTTACGATTACAAAAGTTGGATGCAAATTATTCAATATAAAAAAAATGCATAGGTATGCACTCTCAGAAAATTATATTTAACAAAAAGACAATGAGAAAAGTAAAAGAGTGGCTATATACATTGATAGAAGGCCAAAAGCATCAGGGAATATTGTAGGGTTTATAAATAGCACATGACCTCTATCAACTATTAAGAAATCCAATTGCATATTTGAGGCACACAAGGGAAATCATGTATTTGTATGTGAGATAAAATCAATAAATGCAGGGGACTTGAGCTACTTATTGATTACAATTTGAATCACATAGATACAAATGATGTAACTATCATGGGGGTGTAGTTACATAATATGTACCATTAAATAATTTATTTATTTTTCCAGCCACATTTAGAGAGTTTCCTCACCATCCACCTCATCTCCATCATCATCTTCCAATGAAATTTATTAATGTAGTCCTTTCTAATTATTGGTTAACTTTAAATAATAACACAGGGCCACAATATGGAGAAACCACACAAAGGGGACAATGATGATCGTGCACACACTTCTTCCCAGCAGGTAAACCTCTTTTTTAATGTACAACAAATTAGATAGAAGAAAAATGTTAAATAGTGTTTTATTATACTCTTTTCATCACTGTTTCAGATTAATTCTAATAGCGTTAGTAATATTGCTGTCACAGACAGGTGGTCAATAAAGAAACGGAAAGGAACATGCAGTCCCTAAAGAGGAGTCCTTTGACGATGACCTAGATGTTGATTTCACTACTTGTGATGACTCAGCCTCTAAAATTAAAAAATGCCTTCACAAAATTGGAAAAAGAGTGGCTGAATTGGCATCTATATTCCCTCTGACTCCTGAGTCAAAAAAGAGGGCAACTAAATTGATGCAGCTATCTCAAAATTACAGAGTAAGTATTAATGTAATTTTTAATTATAACAAAAGTTCAATAATAGTTTTTATGTTATACTAGTCTTTTATGTCATTAAAAAATAAGCGGATGTGTTGCTTTTACATTTTTTTTTGCATAATTTTTATCCTCATAGACATGATGAGGGTACTGCAGCTAGTTCAGGTAGATTGCATGTTGGAATATATTTTTTTTTACTCTCTAACAATATTGTCCATGCTAATCACTACTTTTATTATGCTCTAACAATCTTATTCTTCAGCACGTGTTAATGATCATTTACTATCACCGCCTCATACGATTGCAAGCTCATATGTACTACGTCTTGCAATGTCAGCAACATGTAGCATGGCCACAGACACCATGGCACCACCTAATCACACACAAATTTTATTTTCTCTATCATTATATATATGTTTATTTCCCTTGAAGTGTTCTTTCTTAGGGGCATTTTGAAATGGATTCAATTTATGCAATAGGAGATGCATCACTTGATGGTGATTTTCCTAGATGTACTAGTATTCCTAGTACGGGAATGGTGAACAATTGCATATTTCTTGTGAGCGACAAAGGAGTTCCCTTGAAAATAGAAAACCTTCCAGGTACTTGAAAGATTGGACCTTTCTTTTACTATACAATCATATGTTAATTACACCTTGCATTCAATATGAGAAGCTTATATCTATTTTATTCTTATTTTATACTATTATATCCTTTGACTAATGATCCCATGATTATTTTGCAAGGAATGATGTTTTTTATAGTAAACTTAGTGACGAGTGTTTGCGGATATTCGGCCCACCATCTGTACACGTTGGACATCATATCCAAACTAAAACCCCAATCTACCATTTTGATTTCATATCATTGCTAGGATAGTTATCATTACATCCATTTCTTAAACTATATTAAAGGTAATTCCACTTCATTTTTTAATCTAACACTATTTTTTTTCTTAAAAGGTGGAAAACCCAAAATATAAATTTAAAGGATGCTCTCGTAGAGAGAGTATGGAAAACTTTTTTGGACCTCGTGCATTTGAGAAGGGTAAGCTCCTTCAGAAAGCTAGGTTATGTTTGAGGTAAATTAGGGACTAGTACAGGTGTACATTGACCAAAAACCCAAAGTAGCAACACCCCCCTTGCATTGCTGATTTAGAGTGGCAATCTCTTATTTTGGATGTGATTGAGAAAACTGAAATAAAAAAAGAAAATACACCACCAGACAATAGAAGAAGGTATGTGATACTTTTAAGAATGTAATTGTGTACTAAATACTCCTCATAGATTGCCTGACACATCAAAGGAAACAAAGGCAAGACTAAAAAAGCACGGGCAACACAAGCTAGGCTCTGGCGGTTATTCCAAACTTGCTACATGAGTTGTAAGGGTTAATATTGTCAGAATTAAATGAGGAAAAATACAATCTATAGATGGATTTTAACACTAAAAATAATACTTTGATCTTAATAATATTTATTTATAATTTGCAATCTTTTTTTTTATGAAACAATGAAATAAAATTTGACGATACCAAGAAAAAATGCAAGGCGTGGAGTTTAATATAAGTTTCATAGAAGAGGACAAGATAATTGGCTTCCAACAAGGCTATAAAGCCGTGGCAGAAAGAATTATAAGTGCACAAAGTTCTACTGATGAATCCGTCGCGGTAAGTAAGCTAAATAGATGATATTTCAAATTTAATTATTTACCAATTAGTTTATTTGATGTTAAGTTCCAACATAAAGTGAGTAAATTTGTTTTAAGTAAGAAAACAATGATAACATGAATGCGTATGAAATTGAAATGCAGCCTATCGATTCTGGACGTACACAACCTATGCATGATGATGACAATGAGGATGTGCATCAGAGTAATACAAGTAAACATCTTAAATTGATTGGTGTAGTAATACAAATTTAAGTGCAATTGGTGTTTGGATTAATGTAACAATTTGTATTGTAGCTGTAGAGAGTGTAGAGGCCATTGTTAATGAGTAGGTTGAGGTTGAGGCTAAGGCCAGACAAACTAATCTTGATGTTGATGATGTGACTAGATTAGGTAAAGAGCTATACGATTATGACCTTTAACGTATTAAAATACTTTAAAAATTTTATAATATTTTTAATTATAATAAAATGTTTTTAATTTAACCCTTTTATATGTTATTGCAGATGACCCCCCTTTGCATCAACAGAGAACTAGGTGTGCATTGAGATCTAATGAGAAAGGAGATGATCATGATGATACCAATGCTCCTCTTAGAGATTACTTCTTAAAAATAATAAATCAAAAGAAAAAAAGAAATGATTCTCATCTATGCACCTTAATTGATAATGACTGATTTTTATATGCCAATGAATTTAATTATGTGGTATTGAATGTTCATAAATCTAATAATGTGTTAATTAATGTTAATGAATGTTATCATGTGATAATTAATGAATGTTACATTTTATTAATGTTTTAATGAATGTTAATGAATGTTACATTTTATTAATGGATAAAATAATGACTGAATATTAGATGTTAACAGGGAATTTAGAGTGATGTTAGGGGGGGTGGGACCAAATGAGATTCCACCTTTACGTGGTTGGCCCTGTTTAGTACATAATATAAAACTATTCTTAAAACAAAGTGAAGCTCAATAAGATTGTTCCTTATATAGGGTCTCAAGTTTAGCCTTTATCCCACTCTCAACATTGCAAGGCTTCAAGTGGTATTCTAAGATTGGTTTCTCCATCTGCCACTAACATCTTGTCTTTCTCCTAAGAACTCTTACCGAGCTCTGATACATGGATGAGTAGAAGATGTCCCTTACAGGCTGCACATATATAATATGGTAGATCTAGGGAACAAATATACTACAACATAGAATGATTCAACTTGAATCTATAGTTTCTTCATTCACAATGAAATTTAAATTACAAGCCATATTTTAGATTTAATATTCATATTTTTATTCATCATGATCATAAGCATCATGGTTAGCATTTGGTTTAACTTCATTTGAACCACACTCCATGTCAGGTACCATTAGGCATGGAGTGTGGTCATACCCATGTTACCATAATAATGATTAGCCTATAAAATTAAGAATAAAATACCTCATGTATCATATTTATAATTTGAAAAACTTTCAAATGTATATGTAAATGGATTTTTGAGGGTGCAAAACAATTTTCTTAGGCACGTGGAGCCCATTTTTTGGCACCCACAACTCCAGGTGCACTCGAGATTGGTCCAGGCACCCAAGTTCCTACCAAAGGAATAGAAGTTGAACCCAGAGGAGAACAAAAGTAGAACTAGTACCCGGCCTCAAAAAAAGAACTAGATAACTTAGCTTTTTTCTAATTCAAGTTTATTTTTGAATTCTTCTCCAATTCCAACTTGATTATTCCATATTTTGTTTCCCAATTTTCCTTCTTCCTCACTCCAAATAAAATGTCTTTCTTTCTATTCCTCTATATCCAAATGAAGTTGTGCATCCCTTTGAACAGAGATCTCTTTTCTAAGAGACGTGGCTTTCTATTTAAATTGTAAGCACTGCTTTATACTTATTAATAAAGGTAATGATTATTAGTTATGTTGTTATTTCCTTTTACTAATTGTGTTATTTCAAGGATCACCACGCATGACTTGGTTAAGATGATGAATGATGTCAATGTCTTTATTACCAAGGAATCACTGCCAACCATTAATGAATATTAATTATCATTGTATCCTAAGGTAATCGTTGTTTGTGTATGTTGATCACCCAAGTCTTTGGTTTTGATTTGCATGTTGTGAGGTTTTTCAGAATTGGGGGTATGACATGTTGGCTGGATTATAACATATTGACACTTACATCGTGAAGAACATAAATGATTAAATAGAAAGAGAGGACCAACTAAACCATCTTGTGGTCAGTTTATATCACATTGAGAAACAACATCAAGACTCAAGAATTAAAACAAGAAAAGAATGAACATGAAGCTTACATAGGTAAACAAAAATTTAACTCTAGAAATTATTCAATCTAGCCAATTCACCTATGCTAGAACTCAATGAATTGAGGATACATCAAATAGAAGAAAAGTTTCTTCAAGACCATGAATGATCAACAACATTCCATGATTATATTGAAAAGATTTTACATCAGAAAAGAAAACACTAATCAATATTATCATTAAGCCATAAAATATGAATTTAAAGTTTAGAATCATCTCAAAAAATTTCAAGAAACATAGTACTATCCAAAACAAATACCCTCCTAATGGTTCGTATTTGCTAACAATACTTCTACCAAAAATTTCACTAATTTTCAATATTCCCTATCCTATTCTTGACTGTGAACAGTTCTTCGTAAGAAACTTCCCCTATACACCTAGAACACAAGAAACTAATATGCTCTAATAAGCCTCTCCAACCAGTTTACAACCTCCATGTAACTGGTAACAGTTAGTTATTAACTATTTGGCTTAGTTTGGAATTGGCCTTCTCTCGTACGTGCTTTACAATGCTTCTAATGATTATGATGATGTTGATATTGATGTCTATAATTTATTTCACTTACTTATGCTTGCCTAGATTGAATTTTGAATTTCCAGGATGGAGAACGCTTTCAAAGTTTAGGGTCTATTCTACATGAGACTCTTAGTTATAGCTTAAATGCAACTCAACATATTTTTGATGCTAGGCAACCCACTACAGAAACTCATCCGTAGGTGAAATTTAATGTTGTGAATCTTGGCATTGTTAATGTTATTACTTTTCCTCACATTTCATATTTGTGAAAATGTTTCTTGGAACTATCTTCTTTTTCAATTCTTATATTTGCATCATTTTAGATCATTAACATAAGCATTACATGTCTGTGTTCAAAGTTTATTCTAACACTATATTATATCTTATTCTTATTACAATGTTCTTTAATGTGGGGTAGGAGGTCAATCTTTATTGTGTTCATTGTGGGGGACAATGAAGATTTTTCTAACAAATAGCAGGTCTTCTTTAGTATCTTATAATAACATGCTAAACTGATAAAGGTGTTATCTACATTTAATCTGCCAATTACTAATAGATTAAGCATATTATTACTATGGTTAATGTTCCATTTAAATGCATTTAACACAAAAAACAAATTTACAAAATTGAACCAATGACATGTTTACAAAAAAGGTCTAATAGAACTCCCCATAATTTTTAAACATACTTTATCTGATATGATGAATTCTTAAACAATTAAGGTTGGAGTAGTCATAGTTATCACAGAGTTTTTTGTGTGGTACAAGAAAGATTTGGCTAGGTCAAATCTTCCTTCATGCTAGCAGTCTACAGAATTAGACCTTTATTTTAAAACAATTCATCATATTAGATAAAGTATGTTTAAGAATTGTTGGGACTAGTCCTTTGGTGTGTATTAAACATAATAGAATTTTCAGCATTTTATTATCATTCTATTTCTTTGTTGTAAACATGTCATTGGTTCAGTTTTGTAATATTTTTTATGTTAAATGCATTTTTCCAAACCAATTATTAAACAAGAAAGTAGTAGTAGTGAGGAGGGGTCTTCTTATGAGTAGATTGATGAAGATCGTGCACCTCAAAAACCAATTCATAAGGTACCAATCATGTTTTCTATTCACTTATATTTTTGGATTGGTTAATCTCGTTAGTTTCATGTCATTTCTTTTGATTACTATGGATGAGATATATATCTTACATTTAACATTCAACTTCTTTATATTTTAGAACATGTAGTATGTTTCCTGAGGATTTTACCAAATCAACTTTTAACATAAATTGTAAACACCAACTAATTGTGCTATTTCAAGGACCACCACGCATGACTTGGTTAAGATGATGAATGATGTCAATGCCTTTATTACCAAGGAATCACTGCCAACCATTAATGAATATTAATGATCATTGTGTCCTAAGGGTAATCATTGTTTGTGTATGTTGATCACCCAAGTATTTGGTTGTGATTTGCATGTTGTGAGGTTTTTTAGAATTGGGGGTATGACATGCTGGCTGGATTATAACATATTGACACTTACACCGTGAAGAACATAAATGATTAAACAAAAAGAGAGGATCAATTGAACCATCTTGTGGTCAGTCTATATCACATTGAGAAACAACATCAAGACTTGAGAATCAAAACAAGAAAAGAATGAACGTGAAGCTTACACAGGTAAACAAAAATTTAACTTTGGAAATTATTCAATCTGGCCAATTCACCTATACTAGAACTCAATGAATTGAGGATATATAAAATAGAAGAAAAGTTTCTTCAAGACTGTGAATGATTAACAACATTCCATGAAATTATATTGAAAATATTTTACAAACACTAATCAATATTATCATTAAGCCATAAAATATGAGTTTAAAGTTTAGAATCATCTCAAAAAATTTCAAGAAACATAGTACTATCCAAAACAAATACCCTCCTAATGGTTCGTATTTGCTAACAATACTTCTACCAAAAATTTCACTAATTTTCAATATTCCCTATCCTATTCTTGACTG
Organism: Chamaecyparis obtusa; assembly: GCA_027943335.1. Lineage (NCBI taxonomy): Eukaryota > Viridiplantae > Streptophyta > Pinopsida > Cupressales > Cupressaceae > Chamaecyparis > Chamaecyparis obtusa. Next base: position 42,976 of record BSBK01004185.1, on the reverse strand, counting down.
TGAATAGTTCTCCATAAGAAACTTCCCCTATACACCTAGAACACAAGAAACTAATCTTCTCTAATAAGCCTCTCCAACTGGTTTACAACTTTCATGTAACCAGTAACAGTTAGTTATTAACTGTTTGGCTTAGTTTGGAATTGGTCTTCTCTCGTTGGTGCTTTACAATGCTTCTAATGATTATGATGATGTAGATATTGATGTCTATAATTTATTTCACATACTGATGCTTGCCTAGATTGAATTTTGAATTGCCAGGATGGAGAACGCTTTCAAAGTTTAGGGTCTACTCTACATGAGACTCTTAGTTATAGCTTAAATGCAACTCAACATATTTTTGATGCTAGGCAACCCACTACAGAAAATCATCCACGGGTGAAATTTAAAGCTGTGAATCTTAGCATTATTAATGTTATTACTTTTCCTCACATTTCATATTTGTGAAAATGTTTCTTGGAACTATCTTCTTTTTCAATTCCTATATTTGCATCATTTTAGATCATTAACATAAGCATTACATGTCTGTGTTCAAAGTTTATTCTAACACTATATTATATCTTATTCTTATTACAATGTTCTTTGTTGTGGGGCAGGAGGTCAATCTTCATTGTCTTCATTGTGGGGGACAATGAAGATTTTTCTAACAAATAGCAGGTCTTCTTTAGTATCATATAATAACATGCTAAACCGATAAAGGTGTTATCTACATTTAATCTGCCAATTACTAATAGATTAAGCATATTATTACTATGCTTAATGTTCCATTTAAATGCATTTAAGACAAAAAAAAATTTACAAAATTGAACCAATGACATGTTTACAAAAAAGTTCTAATAGAACTCCCAACAATTCTTAAACATACTTTATCTGATATGATGAATTCTTAAACAATTAAGGTTGGAGTAGTCATAGTTATCACATGGTTTTTTGTGTGGTAGAAGGAAGATTTGGCTAGGTCAAATCTTCCTTCATGCTAGCCTTCTACATAATTAGACCTTTAATAACAATTCATCATATTAGATAAAGTATGTTTAAGAATTTTTTGGACTGGTCCTTTGCCATATATTAAACAGAATAGAATTTTTTAGCATATTATTATCATTCTATTTCTTTGTTGTAAACATGTCATTGGTTCAGTTTTGTAATTTTTTTGTGTCAAATGCATTTTTCCAAACCAATTATTAAAAAAGAAAGTAGTAGCAGTGAGGAGGGGTCTTCTTATGAGTAGATTGATGAAGATCGTGCACCTCAAAAACCAATTCATAAGGTACCAATCATGTTTTCTATTCACTTATATTTTTGGATTGGTTAATCTCCTTAGTTTCATGTCCTTTCTTTTGATTACTATGGATGAGATATATATCTTACATTTAACATTCAACTTCTTTACATTTTAGAATATGTAGTATGTTTCCTGAGGATTTTAGCAAATCAACTTTTAACATAAACCGTAAACACCAAACTGATTTCTTTCCCTTTCAATGGTTTCCAAGCTGTGCTGAGGAGTTTGCTCCTTGTTTAATGTTAATTGTTCCTACACAATCCACTCATACAACAGTGAAATGCTATCTAGAAGGGATGGTTGATAGTGTTCCTTGAGGGAAGGGGGATTGTGAAAGACTTGTTATCATTGTATTGTGTATTTCCAATATGTTTGGATGCAGGGAAGACTAGGAGAATGAAGGATCACTCACTGATTACATGATAACCCGGTTTTGAAGGGTCACTGGTTGAGGGGATAGTCAAGGTCTGGATGATTGGGCCATTGGAGGATCCTATTTCTTTGTATTAATTTCTATTAAAATTGGATGCATGGATTTTTTGTGAATTATCAACTGCTATGTATCCTACAACTGGATCTGTAAATCAGCATATACTTATCTAGGGTTGTAAGCCACTTAGGGATCAAAATAGAGAAAATAAATCAAAATCATTCTTTGTTCTATTTCCTTTTAACAAAGTCACTTGACTATCAATGATACAATACATTTGATGCCCTAAGCTATCAATACAAATGGCGCCTAGCTAGAAGCTCACAAGCTATCCATTTGATAACCACATTCAACATTTCAAAATAGTGAATCGATATCCTTGAGCATAAGCACCAATAACATCAAATAATGGAGATAAAGTACGGGCTAGGGAACGACACTAGTAGAATGCGGTCATTTCAGAGAGCATCTCATCAATATACAATGGTGTCATTAAACATGCCAGTAATATCAACAAACATGAATTAGACCTTTATTAAAAATTCATCATATCAGATAAAGTATGTTTAAGAATTGTTGGGACTGGTCCTTTGGCATGTATTAAACATAATAGGATTTTCAGCATATTATTATCATTCTATTTATTTGTTGTAAACATGCCATTGGTTCAGTTTTGTAATTTTTTTTTTGTGTTAAATGCATTTTTCCAAACCAATTGTTAAACAAGAAAGAAGTAGCAGTGAGGAGGGGTCTTCTTCTGAGTAGATTGATGAAGATTGTGCACCTCAAAAACCAATTCATATGGTACCAATCATGTTTTATATTCACTTATATATTTGGATTGGTAAATCTCCTTAGTTTCATGCCTTTATTTTGATTACTATTGATGAGATATATATCTTACATTGAACATTAAACTTCTTTTTGTCAAGTTGAAAGGTCAAGAAATCAGTTTGATGTTTTCATTTTATGTTAAAAGTTGATTTGGTAAAATCCTCAGAAAACACACTACATGTTCTAAAATGTAAAGAAGTTGAATGCTAAATGTAAGATATATATCTCATCCATAGTAATCAAAAGAAAGGACATGAATCTAAGGAGATTTAACAATCGAAAAATATAAACGAATAGAAAACATGATTAGTACCTTATGAATTGGTTTTTGAGTGCATGATCTTCATCAATCTCCTAAGAAGAAGACCCATCCTCACGAAAAATGCATTTAACACAAAAAAAAAAATTTACAAAATTGAACCAATGGCATGTTAAGAACAATGGTCTAATAGAACTCCCGACAATTCTTAAACATATTTTATCTAATATGATGAATTCTTAAACAATTAAGGTTGGATTAGACCTAGTTATCACAATCACAAAATTTTTCATGTGGCACAAGGAAGATCTAGCTAGGTCAAATCTTCATTTGTGCTAGTAGTCTATAGAATTAGACCTTTATTAACAATCCATCATATCAGATAAAGTATGTTTAAGAATTGTTGGGACTGGTCCTTTGGTGTGTATTAAATAGAATAGAATTTTTAGCATATTATTATCATTCTATTTCTTTGTTGTAAACATGTCATTGGTTCAGTTTTGTAACTTCACTGTTGTATGAGTGGATTGTGTAGGAACAGTTAACATTAAACAAGGAGCAACTCCTCAACACATCTTGGAAACCATTGAATTCAATAATAAATGAAACCTAACACCAACACTATTCCTTTCATTCACTTCTACTAAGAATAAAGCATTTAATCCATTCAACATTACATATAATCATTAGACAGTTATATTTCCCGATTGTGTAGAGGAACAGTCACGACCAAATTGATCAAAAGTACTTTCACCCTTGCACAAGCTATTCCAAACTTCAAGTAAAATGAGCAATATGCTATATCAAATCATTCATATTCATAGTAACCATTCAAAGGATCATTTTTTCAATGAACCCTCTGACTATACCCTTGTGGTAGAGAAAGGAAACCTCAAAATAGAGAAAGAAAACTTAGTAAAACTAGTCTATGCATTTGTTTGTGAGGGTACAGTCATGATAAGTGCCTCTCAAACCTCTCCAAACATGTAAGATTGTCTTTAAATAGTTTATTAATCTCTTCTAAACATTAACCAAATCAAACCTACATTTGAATCCACACACAATAACCCAAAATGAAGGTTTTTGTATCCTTTAATGAATCTTAGCCATTGGTAACGCATGGACAGTCAAACCAGTAGTCTCCAAAGCATTCAATAAGTGAATATGAATGTTTGAAAAATTTCCTCTCAGCTTCCCCAACCACTCCTAATCGGTTAGAGGGATTAGTTTAGTGTTTAGACACTAAAACTTCTCATGCAACTCCCAAAATTTTACATACAAAATAAAATTAAATCCATTTATGAATTAAATCGAGTATGCCAAAGGACTAGTCCCAACAATTCTTAAACATACTTTATCTGATATGATGAATTGTTAATAAAGGTCAAATATAAAATGACTGTGCCAGTAATATCAACAAATGTGAATCAAAACATTTTAAAATAGTGAATCAATATCCTTGAGCACAAGCACCAATAACATCAAATAATGGAGATAAAGCATGGGCTAGGGCACGACACTATTAGAATGCGATCATTTCAGTGAGCATTCATGATCAAATAAAATGCAATGCATTTGAAATTTGCGGTTGAATATGATGCCAAAGGCTTGAAATACGTTTCCCATGAAAGATACCAATCAAAGATGAAGAAAACACATACCTTCTCTCACACTCATCTTTCACGAAGGAAGATTTGATAGCCAAATCTTCCTTGTACCACATGAAGAACATGACATTGGTTCAGTTTTGTAAATTTCTTTTTTTATTGTTAAATGCATTTAAATGGAACATTAAGCATAGTAATAATATGCTTAATCTAGTAGTAATTGGAAGATTCAATGAAGATAACACATTTATCAGTTTAGCATGTTATTATCTTATCAGATAAAGTATGTTTAAGAATTGTTGGGACTAGTCCTTTGGCATGTATTAAACATAATATAATTTCAGCATATTATTCTCATTCTATTTCTTTGTTCTAAACATGCCATTGGTTCAGTTTTGTAAATATTTTTTTTGTGTTAAATGCATTTTCCATGAGGAAGGGTCTTCTTATGAGGAGATTGATTAAGATTGTGCACCTCAAAAACCAATTCATAAGGTACCAATCATGTTTTCTATTCTCTTATATTTTTGGATTGGTAAATCTCCTTAGTTTCATGTCCTTTATTTTGATTACTATGTATGAGATATATATCTTATATTTAACATTCAACTTCTTTACATTTTAGAACATGTAGTGTGTTTTTTGAGGATTTTACCAAATTAACTTTTAACATAAACCGAAAACACCAAACATCTTGGCCTTTCAACTCGACAAAATATTTGCATTTGACCAATAACTGCAAGCAACTAAATGATAAATCCACATACTTGTATCTTTGTAAAATAAGTGGAACATCAAAAAGATGGCTAAGTGTTGCCCGCATGATTTTTGTCTATTGAATATGGGAAAAATAGCACCAAAAAGAATCGTGTTCTATTGTAGCTCAATATAATTGAATAGAAAACATGATTGGTCATTTCAGAGAGCATTCATGATCAAATAAAATGCAATGCATTTGAAATTTATGGTCGAATATGATGCCAGAGGCTCGAAAGACATTTCCCATCAAAGATACCAATCAAAGATGAAGAAATCACATACCTTCTCTCGTGCTCTATCAGCTTTCACCCGATTGTTTTCTCCCACTCCTTTTCTCTGGAATCAAAATAAAAATGATTTGGCTGTTTCAAAATAGCGAATCGATATCCTTGAGCACAAGCACCAATAACATCAACTATTTTGATATGTGGGTACCCCTAATGTTGGCAAGAGTTCTTTTATTAATAATATTACTCTACAAGCTTGAAGAAGCGGTATATTTTGGCAAATGAAGAGTGGAAAGAAGATGATATTCCTGAGATCATGGATGGACACAATGTTGCACACTTTATTGATCCAAATATCTTGCAGAGGCTTGAAGAACTAGAGAGGGAAGAATGGCTTAGGCTGGTAGCTGAGGGTGACAAGGATGATGAGATGGGGGAAGTGGAGTTAAATCCTAATGAAAAGGAAGCTCTAGTTGCAATTAGGAAGAAGAATAAGATGCTTATCATCCAACAAAGATTGAAGAAGAGTACTATAGAGAGTAGGCCTACCGTACCAAGGAAGTTTGAAAAGATCAAGAAATATGGATTAAAGAGAATGGGAAGACATCTTTCTAGCATGGCCCTGGATCCTTCAATAATTGGGGTAGGATCTAGACCCAGGCTAGAAAGATGTCTTCCTTTCTGTTGTGGATAGGCTTTGTTGCTGCAAAAACTACAGATTGAGATGTAGATATCACAATAGCTAAGAAACATAAATGTAGACATCATGGTCTCAATTTTTTGGAGACACTTGCATAATTGAGTGGTATACCCAAATGATCCAAAGAAACCACTACTCCTCTGGTTCCAAGTTGACACTGTGGGATCCAAAATCCATAGATAAGGAATAAATTTAGAGAGAGGAGGAGGGCCATAATGACCAAAATAATACAGGGTCCTGTATTATATAGGGTCGTTATGACCTTGTATTATTTTGGTCATTATGGCCCTCCTCCTCTCTCTAAATTTATTCCTTATCTATGGTTTTTGGATCCCGCAATGTCGACTTGGAACTAGAGGAGTAGTGGTTGCTTTGCATCGTATGGGTATACCACTCCAAAAAATTGTGACCATGATCCCTACATTTATGTTTCTCATCTTTTGTGTCCCAGGACCCCTTATGACCCTTTACAATCCTTTAAGATCCCTAAGAATACATGTTAGAGGTTTTAAAATGTCGTAAAGGGTCATAAGAGGCTCCTAGGAGGGGCCATATGAGCTTCCACCTTCACATGGTTGGCCATGTTAAGTAGAGAATGTTAAACTATTATTGAAACAAAGAGAAGCTCAATAATTTAAGGTCTCGATCCACGAAGATGCTGAAAAAATGACAGGAATCAATGATGGAGAGTTTTTAGATTTTGAGAAGATGTATATGTAGTGGAGGCCAAAAGGGATTTTTGTGGAAATTTTCTAGATGTATTGATTTTCTAGAGTGGCTATATACATATGAGGGTTTCCAAATTGAGTACCAGTACAGAGATGATGATTTAGTAACCTACGTCTATAAAACCTTCACAAATATCCCTTCTTTGGCCTCCACTCATACCTCTTCTCAGAATCTAGAAACTTTGGATACTGTTTCTCATCCATGCACAAAATGTGCTAGTGATCATATAAAATTACTTCAAGCCTCTAGTATTGATGAGCTGCACAAGTGTAAAATGTTTTTGCGAGACTGGGATCAATTATATTGGATACTGTGTAGTGTACGTAAAGGCAAGGCAGTGATTACTCTCAATGATTGACATGTATACATCTTCCAGGCCTTACTGAGTAGCTAGGACTAAAGATAATAGAGCTCAAGAGACCATCATAGTTGGTCTCTTTCTTTGGTCTATATTATTGAAAAAATGTTTTACCTATCATTAGCTCATCAAATGTGGGGATTTGAAAGAATTTAATAGAATATTTTCATTTATAACATACATTATTTTAGTTTGACGTCGAACAAATTTATATACTTCGTACACTTGTATACTACAAGGATGGTCATAAAGAAGCATCCCCTCCCATGGCTTAAGTAATGTAGACCATGGGAGGAGATGATTCTTTATCGCTATCCTCATAGTCTACAAGTGTGTGAAGTAGATAAATTTGTGCAACATCAACTTAAATAATATACATTATCATGAAAATATTCTATTAAATTCTTTCAAATCCCCGGATTTGATGAGCTAATGAAAGGTAAAACATTTTGTCAATAATATAGACCGAAGAAAGAGACAACCTATGATGGCCTCTTGAGATTTTCTATCCTTAATGTGCATATTTGTCTCTTTTTCAACACAAAAAAAAACTCTTTCAACGGTGGTCCTATACATTCGACGAAGTTTCCCGTCGGACATTTACTACCACCTGTCGCTTGGCCGACAGATATAATGTTGACGACAACTACTTTTTGACAGATCATTGCGATAGGAATGTTATACCTTCAACAAGTTTACCTGTCGAACACTCACTGCATTATTGTCGCTCTTCTGACAGGTACAATGTTAGAGACATCCCTTTTTGATAGATAGGTGCGACATGAATGTTATAGCACTGACGAGTCTACCTGTCAAACATTCACTGCAGATTTGTCGCTATTAGACAATAGGTATAATGTCAGAGAGAACTTATTTTTGACAAGTAATTGCGATAGGCATGCTATATCTCTGATGGGTTTTCATGTTGGAGAATTATCGTCCACTCATTGCTATTCTGACAGATGTGTCTGATGGGATACCCACATGGTTTGTCAGAGTTTTGATAGGTCCATCGTAAGAAATTTCATAACAAAGGTAGTATTCATGTGCAAGGTTCCGATGGAATATGATGTCAAAAAAATGATAGTTATCACTTCCATCGCAATTTGCAATGCAAAAATGCCAACAAACACATGTTAAAATGTTGACAAATAGACATTGCAAATTTGACAAATGGCCATTAGAATTTGGCCTCAAATGTACTAGTGATTGCTCCCAGAATGCTCTGGTTAGTGGTGAAATGAGCTATTCTGATAAATGGGAAGAATTATTTGAGAAAACTCAAAGTACCCAAATCCCTCAAATGCAGCGGCTTAAAGTTCACTCTTCCAAACAGTTGAAAACTTCACAAAGATGCCTTAGAGATTCACCAAAAGTCTCCAAGAAGGTAAGCTTTTCAAGAGTTTCGTCAGGAGGTCCTGTTCCAATGGTCAACATAAATGTATCAAGTTGTGGTGCACCAGGAATGGAATTAGACAAGTGGGATATGCTTCTCTCACACATATGTGGCAATTCCTATAGACAATTCATGGCTACAATTTCATCCTTGTTCCTCTTCATATTCTCCAGGGTTGTTCCCTCGAACAAAAATGAAATCCCAGACAATCTGCATATTTAGAGAGAATGTGGGTACTCAAGGACCATGAAATTATTTTCATCCTCACCATAATCCCAATTAAGGGCATGATCTCCAGGCTTTCAATTCTCTAACCTCTCAAAGCTTCCATCGATGTCGGCCACTGCATCCCTTCCATGATGTCATACGGAATGGCATGTTGTAAAACTCCAAAAAAATAGTCATGTAAAATTAGAGGACTTGAATTAACAGAAATGCTGATAACATCTATGTCAGGGAACATAATTTGAAGATAATCCAAGACATTTTGAACACCATTGGAGACCATATTCATCCCCATGGCATCTCCAGTGAAGCAGGAGAATCTCATGTACAAATTCTTGCCTGTAGTTACACATTTCATTCCTTGTAGCCTAACAAATCTACTTGTCCTATTGAAAAAAAGTGCACCAAAATTCCTATCAGTTATCTTGAAAATATGGCTTTATTGACTATCGATTGAGCTAGTACCCATAAAACTACATGTTCAAGTTTGGATGCAAAATGAAAAAGAGCATGTCGAATAGTAATATCTACCTATCAAAGATCTCAAAGATATTATCAAATGTTGTAGGTTCCTCTTGGCACTCTGAAACCTCACAACGGGAACCCATGGGCATCATGTACTCTAACCCTACCACACCCACATGGACTTATACATAACCCCAAGAATGGAGTACGACACTAATTTATTGGTGTCTTGGCTTTGATGGATCCTCATATCTTTGAGAATGGAGTACCTGCACAACAACATGAATCTCAAGAAATGAGTAAATCATAGTGGATGCAATACCAAAAAAATGAAAAAAAATGATTCAAAAAAAAAACTAAGCTTCCAAAAATTTTGAAGCATGCTTGTACATACCCAGCTAACTATAAAAGATGAATGGCCAGATCAAGAACTAAAGCATGCTTGGCCATGCCCATAAAGAGGAAAGGAATATAGCCACTGATTTTTTTATTTTTGAATACGGAAATGAACGGATTCCTTGATATTTTTAAATTTGAATTTGGTGAACTCAAAGGAAGTACAACTTTAAAGCACAGTTTAAAATGATTTTGAATTTGAATATCATGCATAGCAATGTCACGTGGGGAGGCAAATCTAAAGCAAGGTTTAAAATGGGTTTAATTTCAAGGTTTAAAATGGATTTATCATTTTCTTTAAAGAAAAATTTATTTGATTTATTAGTTGAATTTTATAAGAATAGTTTCTTAAAGACAAGATCAATATAAGTGGGAGATATTTTTTAGAGCAAGTTAAATTGTGATATTGCTATTAAGATTTATTAGTGTATTTTTATAGGCAAGTTCATTGACTTTTGTCTCATAAGTAGTGGTTTAAAAGAACTCATCTATGATGAGAATTAATAGAACATACACTCATTTCATATAGGTGATACTGAGAGGGGTGAAGTACGCTTAACCACAGAGTTTCATCCAAGGTTAAGCCCACTTAGTTTGCTAGTCTATTTACAAAATCTTCAACAAGGTCAAGTCAAACTTATAAGGCACAACACTTGTCGAAGGTTTTGCAAATGGGGTAGCAAGCTAAGTGAGCTTAAATTTGGAGGAAACATTGTGGTTAAGCACACCTAAGTTGGACTCGTATTGGGATGGGTGACCTCGCATGATGGGTCAATGCTTCATCCCTATGAACATCACCTAGATACAATGAGTTCTAATGTTCCATTCATTTTCATGAGTGATGTGTTCTTTTGAACCAATACTCGTGAAATATAGGTCAATGAGTTTGATTCAAAAACTACAGAATTAAATCCTGATAGCGATATCACAATATCTTTACAGTTTAATCATCCTTTTCACATTTATCGTTGATAAGAATTAAAATCTTTCATGCATTTTCAATCAAATTTTTAATAAGATCATTTTGTAGTAATTTTTTCAACACTAACATATGAGTTTAATCCATTTTAAAGAATGGTGGGGCAAAAAGGGTGAATATTTCAAGGTAAAAATCAACATTTACATTTATGAATATCTTTTTTCAAATCTCAAATTTACAATTGGGTAAATCTAAAATTTAAAAGGTAGATTTTATTGTTACTTGTGATTTTTTATTTTTGGTCAATTTATCATATATGAATTGTAAACACATCAATTACCTTTAAAACTATTGTTAACAACTTTATATAAACATTACGAATGTTGAGTGAATGAAAATTAAATTTTATGACTTCAGATTAATCTAACAATTTAATTGTCCATGTAATTAAATTTTTCTTAATTTTAATGTCATTGTGCCTAGAATCAACTTTGACCATTTGTAAATTACAAAGAGTAAATTATAAATGTTAAGAGATAAACTAAATTTAAATCACGTGACTCCATTTATGTAATCATATTTAACTTTTAATTGGTGAAAAAGAGTAAAGCTAGCATTGCAAACTAACTATTGAAGTTTTTGGGAAGTTTATATATTGTGTGATAGCTCATAATTTGTGTCAAAAAGGTAAATTCACACTTGGCATTCAATTGTAACTACATTTAAGCTTAATGTATTATGAAATTAGCATGTTTAAATCTTGAAGAACCTCTTTAGAAACACAATATTAACTTTTCATGTCGTTTAATAACTTTGTGAAAGTAATTAAGAAGATGCACCTAACAAATTGCGTCAAAACCCTATATTTTCCATTGAGACTTAATCTTGAACATCTAATCACTATCACAAATTAGGTTGATGGGGAAGTTAAAATAGAATGAGGAGATTGAAACTGACTTCAAGACACTTATAACTACATCCAGGAATTGATGACTTTTCCTTGATATGTAATTCAACACCACAAAATGATTATGAATGTGAATGTATGTAACCAAGACTTAAATGGTGTAAGAAATAATGTTTTCAACTTGATGGAATTGAGGTGACAAATAATTTTCACATGTGACATGGAAATGTGATAAGACATTCAAGAGATCAACTCCATAATTCATGTATTTATATATAAAAATGAAAAAGTTGAATTTTTCTAGGGTAAAAAATAATGATAACAAGTATTATTTATTATTTATTTTTTGGGGTTTCTTTCCAAGTTTATTTATAGATAAATTATGGGATAACACATTAGTTTCAATACTTAGACCTAAACAATGAAGTGGAGAGGATATTAGAAGTCGTTTAGGGCACTAGATAGAGACATTGATATACCTATTTAACACCTATATCCTACATGATAAGTCAACCATTTCCTATGTACCTAACAAAGATACATAAGTTTAATCTTCCAAATTAAACATGTAACCTTCTTTAGTATTCCAAGCCCTACACAAATCATTATATTCATTTTTTTGAGTTACTAATTTCCTTTTATTATATATATTTTTTCTTTAATTCCATAAACTTGACACACTAGGTTTCCAATAGTGTCACATTCCACTTGTGCATATATTGAAAAGAAAAGAAAAACCTAGAAAAACCTCTTTAAGAAGTGATATGAATCTTTAGTATCCTTTATTTTATTTAATTAAATGTGTAATATTTTTAATGCAAAAGCATACTAATAAATCTTTAAAGTGGAAATAGACATGGTTAATTTCCCATTGCATTACCCCTTTGAGGAAAGATGATTTATCTTATAGATCTATGTAAACATCAATAAAATAACGATACATAAATTAATACTTCAAGAACATGAGAGAAAAAAGAACTAGATAAAAGAGAATAAATACTAATATACGTGGATAAATTATTTTCCAGTAAAAATCCCACAGTCCAAAGCATAAAAATAAAGTATTAATATGCAAAAAATTAGTTACAATACACTTGCATGCTCATGGCCTTAACATTGAGATTACATATTTCTCTTCTCTAGAGAAACATATATAGTATACTAGATCTAACAATAATCACATTTCCATTCTATATGAATAATACAAAAAATATTCAAATGGATAAAGAACACACATCATCATAGGATAAAGAACACACATCATCATAGGATCCAACTTCATCCTACAATTAGAAACAAATGGATCTTCATCCTTGAAACATCTTCAATAAAAGAACTCATATTTTTTTCTTAGACACCAAGAAAACATAAAATAAAAAGATATTTCTTTTCTTTTTCTTGTTCAGGAATAAAATTGCAAAAGTCTCTCTTCTAAACATAGGACTTGTCAAATATATTTTTATCTTTAAAATTAGATTTTTTACTTCAATCCCCTAAATCATAGGACCTTAAAAGTGGGTTCCCATTTCATCAAATTATATGAATTACTCCATTTTTGCTTCCTAAATAATAGATAAAACACCAAACAAATCATTTTCCATATAAGATGCCACCTCTACAAGAGGAGCCACAAGGGGAAAGACAAACTTGGGAAATAATCAAATTAGGATAAATAAACATACACCAAAATATTATATATTCATTTGCAATGATAGGATTCAAATCTTGAGACACTTTAATCCAAATATTGTCCCACTTGTTGCGGACCTATCGAGAGTCTAATGCAAACCATAAAATACTACCACAACTTTGTTGTGCATGTTGGTTTCTAAAAAGGTTTTACACTACAAAATAGCTACCAAGTTGATCTCACAATTTCCTATGGAGAATCTAACTCCAGTAATCACAAATATCAAAGACTTGGACTAATTCACGAGGATATAGTAAACCCTTTTGCACTTTAAGCTCTACAAAACCAAGGTGGGTAGACCTTTAATTCCCTTTAACACATTCTAAAGACTCACAACTAGCCCATTAGATTGAAAGAAGATGATCTCATATAAGGCAATCAACATAACAGGGAGATACTAGATAATGGCTAATCATCCATTAAAAGTCAACCTGCATGGAGTATGATATTGGGGTAAGACAATTACTAAACAAACTCAAAAGTAAAGGTAAATCAATTTTTTGCAACAAGGACCACCTAGACATGAACAACAATGCACATGTAAATCCCACAACTAGCTGAGATTAGTATCTCATCCCATTGGGCAAGAGAGTCATCAGAAGTGTTAGGATTACCAAAGCAAAAATAACAGTTACATGAAAATTTAACTAATATCAGAAAATAATAAACCACACAGAAGAGAACATAAGACACAAAGATTTAACAAGGTTCACCTAATCTCTAGGCTACGTCCACCACTAGCAAGTCCAATATTATTATTGTTATCTAGTGATTACAACCTGATTACAATTTGCAATCCCTTACAGCTCAATACCACCTCAAGAAGCTACATAAAACATCCATCATACTGAAATCCCTAACCCTAAGCCATTATAACAAGACATATGTTGGTTAAAAAGTTAACCCTAAAATACTTGACGGGTCAACCTAGGGAAAACCTTGACTAGTCAACCTAGGGAAATGTTTGACATGTCAACTCAAAAAATGCTTCCCTGATCAGCCACCACAAGCCAACAAGAAGTAAAACATCATTCAACAAAGTTTCATCAATAGCCTAAGATCTAAGAACATTGCCTTGCAATATTCTTTAACAGTAATCTTGTAGTGCCCACCCATAGTTTCCCTTTCAGTTTTATATTTCCCAACACTTTTAGGTCACTTTTATGTGTGCGTTGATTATTTTAGTTGTATTATGTGGTTTTGGATGTGTGAAATTACATGGTGATTTAATATTGACTAGTTATGAGTTATCATATGTTGCACTTAGATGATGTCAGTTACTTTAATGATGATTATTTATATGTTTAAAATATTTCTTATATTTATGATTTTACTTACCCTATACTTTCATTTGTATGGATATCTGTTGGTTAACAGTTAGTCCTCCTGTTAGATTTGCAATCTCTGACTCTTCTTAACACCCAAGGTGAGAGAACAAAAGGATGTCACCAACAATTGGGTCAGTGTAAGTCATCTATCACTACCCTCTGAATTGACAGGTATAGCTCCCTGATTGTTTTTGATATGCAATGAATGTGTTTTTTTATTGATCATCAGATTTCTTCTTATGAGTTTTAACCAAATTGTTTGTAGGCACAAACAATTTAGGCAAGGATAAAGCGGATAACCTATAATCCCCAATGGAATGTTGATCATGGATTATCATGAAGACTATCTTCTAACTTAAACCTACCTACTCTAAGAATGCATATCCTACTAATGAGAATAGAAGCAGAATCATATATAGATAGCAAATAGAATTGCTTATACTGCAACTACTAACGTGAAATGGAATTCAAGCAGGAATCACAGCTCCATATATAACTGTACTTTCCATTCATATGCATCTAAATAACAGGGTGAATAGGAGAAGAATCATACATGAAAGGTAAATGGAATTACTTTCACTACAATTACCAACATGAAATAGAATCTAGCAAGTAATTACAGCTTCACACACAATCATTCTGTCTATTCAAATGCAAAATGACAACTACCGGTACAACAAACATGAAATTAGCTAAGTAAATGGAATCACCCTTGCTTCAATTGCAAGTTTGCCGATGCTTTCATTCATTTTCTTCATAGTATTTATACAATTCTTCTAGGAAATTATTCATCTTCCAGAATTCAAAAAGACAAGATAGAAAGAGAGAACATCTCGATGATAGAATTTGAAAAGCCAATTACTGACATGAGAATAAGAAAAGACATTATAATTATGACGCTTCGATTTGAGTCCTTCATCTTCTTTTTAATAGCATCTGTCAAGTCAAATCCATTGGGCTTCTTGGAGTCGAACTATCTTCCAAACAATAATCAATCCGATCTACAACTGTATTCAACCTTCTTTAAATATCTCAGAAATATCTGGCACGATCTTATAGCTTTTATCATTACCACCACAAGCTACAGCATACAACATTGTTAGGATTATATTCTTCATTCTTTTCCTACCCGTGACCTCATTCGAAAGATCTATCATCCATATCGGCCTCGGTTCTTAGTCACTTTCAACTTATTCATTTACGACAGTTGAAAATTTACATCATCTTTCAATCTCTTTATTTTCCTTAAGTCTCGGGTCCCACCTGACAAGTTTCTCATCGAACGGTGGTCATATGATCGTGAGAGGAAAGAATATTCCTCGCGATCATATGATAGTCGTAGATCTCCTGCATTTGTCAGAACTCAACACTAGCCGGGTCCACAGGACAGATGGCAGCCAGTCATAATCCTTTTGCACTTTATCATGTCTGAAAACTTAGAACATCGGCCCCACCTAATAGATTCTCATCGAACGGTGATCGTATGATCACGAGAGGAAAGAATATTCCTCACGATCATACGCCAGCCGTAGATCTCCTGGCAGTGGACCCCCTACGCTTTGCCACTTCGTCGATTCTCTACGGATGATAGGACCCTTCTGACAACCCGCCAACTCAGTACTTTGTGGACCAATCACAGACTACCATATATGTTTGTGAAACATTTCAGACCCATTGCTTTTACTGACTTTACACTTGGAGAATCAGATGGATGGCGTGTGATCTAATGGGCTCACAAGATTCTATGAGATCATACGCCATCCGTTAATTTGGAATCTTAGCCGATGTCATAAAAATATGACCCCACCTTACTGCATGAGATACTACAACGAATCAGGAGCTGCCACATCAATTAATTTGACCAGTCACACTCGTCACCTCAGTTATAAAGTGATACCAAAGATGGGCCTGCTGGGACAGGTGGCACCTTGTCGTTATTTTGCATGAAATAAACATCATGTAACTTTTTTATGCAAAATAACAACAGCCATAGATTTTGACCGATCATCAACCACACTGAACGTTAACCTTCTAATCAATAGAGAACCAAAATGGATCTTTCTGATCAGAGTTGCACATTGTTAGAATGAAGTCCAAATATTTCAATATTGGCTCTGTCATTGCTTCTGTTACATGAAGAATCTTTCCTTTGATATGCTGTAAACATCTTGAGATCACGGCTTTCAAGCACCATCCTATTTTGAAAAGAAAATCATTTGGAGCACTAGAATCTTTGTCGGATTGGGATCTACAACCTACCCAAAATGAGGACATTTTAACACAACCCACCCAGCTTGAAACAAGGAGCAATGGAAGGGAAACCCAGCAAATATTTCCTATCCTAGAGGGGCCCTAGACCTAGACACTAACAAAACAGACTAGACTTGACTTGATCAAAAAAAGGGTGACTAAAATTCAGGCAACAATATCATATATTTCTCACCTTTTTGTTTGATGTGTTTGATGTGGTTGAGTGACGAAGTCATAGTTACCTTCTTGTGGGATCTACATGATGGCTTGATCCCTGCCATGCTTGTTACACACACACACACACACACACACACACACACACACACACACACATATATATATATATATATATGCATGCTTGTATTTTATGTAGGTTTGTAGGTACCAGGCATCGACTTCTCTGAATTGCTAGGATGAGTGTGCCCTATCGCAAAGTCTTAATGGTAATAGAGGGGAGATAATATTCAAATCTGAATACCAACCTAAGCCATTTTATTGTCTAGAAATAGTGGACAAGTGTAATGCCCCACCTCTGAACCTAGAAGAACTTAACCTAAACATGTGACTAAGTTTGCAAAATATTTATTTTTAAAGTTAACAATCAATAACATCAAAGTTTTCAATGAGAAAGCAAAGCATAACAAAAACAACCAACATAGGTTACAACTCTCAAGGGTTCCTTGATGTACATTACGAAAGAGTTAATAAATTAATATAAGATAAAGATATGAATCCCAAGATTACATCTGATAGATAAATACAACATCATATGCATGATTACATAAATACAATTGGTACCATAAGGTAACCATGATACTAAGCATCCACTGCACATGTCGCAGGGTATGTGAATACAATAACTGTAAAGAGAAACAACATGATAACCCTAAAAAACTGAAACAATGATTCAAGATCACAAGAATAAGGAGGAACAAGAAAGAACAACTACAACATGGATCATCCAGCCTCGATGCACGAACGTCAGAATCTCAAATGGTAAAAGAATCACTACCACCTGACCTCATGAACCTAAATGATCCACTCCCACTGTGCTGAGGAGATAACATCAGATCCCACTCGGATAACAAACAACAACAACCAAGGAAGAGGTCCTGAAAGCTTCTAACTCAAAGGTACAAAAGTACAACAAGGTATAATAAACTCTACTAGAGGCAAATAGAACACGTAGGAAACCTAAGATGTATACAAGAAGTGTCATCACATAAGCCAACTCTAAGGTTATCCTGGTAGTCCCTTCAGACCCCGGCACCCTAGTGACTATATGTGGTTATAGTAACCTCTCATGTAGATAAGGTACTACCTATGCCATATCCAGTCCATATAGGTGGCAAGCATCATCTCAACTCCCATCTTAGTCAAACTCAATCAGGAACTCAGGGATGGGCGAGGCACACAATATCTTATTAGGTTCATTTTAAACTCTCAATGTTTATTAATTATCACTTATTTAAAACACGTGTAATGGGATCTCTTGGTAGCCACTTCTGGGCTCCAGCACCAATTCACAAGCCACTTCCTGATATACACTTAGATGACCTACCCTAGGGTTTCACATGAACAATATGAACTCTAAGTTAACACAACTCTTGAATCTCTACAACTAGATTCAACATGCAAGACCAGAAACCACTAGGATCAAATCCCACCTAGTGTTAGAACATCTCATGCAAACTAACTATGCATGCATGGCAAACCACATGGCAAAAAGATAATCAAAACCCCCACCTCTGGATTAAACCCCAAAAGATAACTACAACCCCTAAAAATCATATCAATACAAGGCAAATTGACTAGAGGCATCAAAAGTCTAAAAGTAATTGAAGTCCCAAATAACAATACATGCTAGTTAAAGAATAAACATGCAAAATTAACCAACTTTAAAATAAACATCTAGTTGATTAAACATACAATCTTTATAACAAAATCTCTATATGATACTTGCCTAATTATACCATAAAAGAATTAATTTTATCTTAGAGAAAAAAAAAAGAACATCTAAGCATAGAAATATTCAATTCCAAGATACAAATAAATCATCCTAAGAGTACCCATAAATTACATTTAAAAGTTTAAACATAATTTACAATTTCAAATATCAATAAACCATTAAATTGATTACAAACTAAATTAATTCATAATATTTAATAAGCTAAATTAATTAATAATAATTAAAAATTAACTATTTTAGCAAATAAATACAACTCATAAAATAAAATTTAATATAACTAAAAATAAATCTTATTATAAAAAATTACACACCTTAATTTACTATAAATTAAAACTAATATAATAAATTAAATTAAAAACATAATTTAAAAACTTAACAAAGAAAAGTTTTAAAAATAAAAGAAAAAACATATTAAAGGGGGGGGTACTCGCGGGTCCCCTACCCCTGCCGCACGACTTACCACCGACGACAATACCTTTGGTATTGCCGCACGACAGCACCCTCGGGGACTGTCGTGCATCAGTACCAGCAGGTACTGCGCAAGGAAAATTGCCGAGGGCCCGCAGAACCATGGGGGGGGTATATTCAAAAGCCCCAATACATTATTAATAATTTTTTTTTCAAAAAAAGAACTTTTCCAACATAACCTTTCCAAATATGTATTTTTTTAATATAAACTTCTAACAAATGGCCCAATTTATAATTTATCAAATATTCAATATTCGATAATTATAATTTTTTTTTTACAACAACAAATCTTTTATATATATATATATATATATATATATATATATATATATATATATATATATATATATATATAAACCACAATAATGATTACATTATAACCTGAATAAGAAAACTCCAATAATTTCACTACAAGCTCATAACCCTAGTCCAATTGAGTTTTCTAAAACTCTTTTACAAATACCTCAAAAACCATTAATTTACAAAACAGATAAGCGAGACTATGCAAAATTAAATTGCATATTAAACATTCAAAACTTTCCAAAACATTCAACTTCAACAGGCATGAGGAAGACACGATTTTATTTTCTACAAAGATCTGAAAAGGAAAAAAAAAACAAGAATAAACTTCAAAACCTACCTCAAATTGAAATTAAATAGATTTGAAGATGACCAGAATGAAGAATACAGAATCCCAGCCTTTCAAAAATCTCTCCCAAATCTGTCTCCAAAATTCCTCCTCCAAAACCTGTGTCCCCAAATAATGGCAAAAACCCCTAATATTTAAAGAAATATCCTTACACATGCAAAAATATAAACTCAACACCAAGAGGGCTTCGCATGAAGATGAACTTCAGTTCACAGTTCAGACTCAGTTGAATTGAAGTCCCTTTTCCTCTTTGACTTGAGTTGAAAATACATAACCAAACTTCAACTTGAATTAACAATTCAATTTCATTCAATTATGAATGTGCAACATAATGCATTAAATAATTAATAATTACAACATTTAGCTAACATAATTAACACATGCCAAAATAACCCTCAATTTAATAAAATATAATTTAATTAAACAAAGGTTAATTTAATGATTTAAATATTTCAAAAGTGAGGATATTTAATTAATTCACATTAATTAAATATTCCAACCACACTCAAATTAACATAAAAATCAATTTCCATTTAAATACTATGCCATAGCTAAAAATAGCATGATCTAAAAATAGAAACCACATCAAAAGTCACAAATCAAAGAATCAAAAAGACCTAAGGACCCACATTCAAACTCGGGACTCAGGTATAAACTCTTTGCCAATTTGGACGAGTTTAGAAAGGGTGGAAACACAGAATCTTGTCCCAAACTTCAGGACGATATTTGGCTTAGGTTAGGATTTGGAACTGAATATTATCTCCCCTCTTTTACCATTGAGATTAGCGATAGGGCACGCTCATCCTGACAATTCAGGGAAGTCGATGCCCGGTACCTACGAACCTGCATAAGAGATGAGCATGTGCATATATATAGATATAACAAACAATGACAGGGATCGCCTGATCATGTGGATCTCGTAAGCAAGTAACTACAACTTTGTCCCTCAACCACATCAAGCACGTCAAACAAAAGTATAAAATAAACACATCAACCATACACATGCAAGTATGAGGTCAGTAAAATCACAAGCATCAACAAATTCCTAACATATAATCTCTCATCCTAGATTAATTACAACATTTATAAAATCAAACTAGGGGCAAGGTACTACAACAAGCTTCTAATATTTTACCCTTCTGAATTCATCCAGGTGACATGAGCTCGTAGTCTTTCCCTTGAGCATGATTGTTTTTTAATTAGGTTTAGTTGGTCTTTGGCTAGTTGGTGTGATTTTCCATGAGATGATTAAATAATTTACTAAGACAAATTATGTGATCTAAATAATTAAATCATATTACATATAGGAATTTAAATGTGAAGGTATTTAATTAATACAAATTAATTAAATATAATTATTAATTAAAAAGACTTAATTAAAAGTCTAATGGTAGAATTAAAGAGTTAAATAATTATTAAATTCAAATTTGAGGAAAATTAAATAAAATGATAAGGAAGTGAATTAAATAATATTATTTTAGTTAAAATTGATATACAAGTAATTGCACATTCAATTTAAATAAATTAAATAAATAAAGTAATTCTTATTAATTAAATGAATTGATAAAAACAAGAATTACAAAAGGTGCATGGAGTTATTAATAGAAAATGGAATAAATTAGGCAAAAAGAGACATTGATAAAAAGAAAGTTGTGGAGTTAAGTTGAGTTCTAGATTTGCATGGTTGAGTTTGAATTTTGAAGCCTTTTTCTTTATGACGAGGAATTTGGCCATTATTCTACACACAAGTTTGCACGTTTTGGATGAAGGATTTTTGGAAAGCTTGGGATTTTTCAACATCTTTCTGGTCTTCTTTGTATTTCTTTAATTGGTGGTTTGAGGTAGGGCTTGAAAACCCTCATAGATTTAATTCTTGTATTTCAGAAAGAATATTTTCTTCGTGCCTATTAGATCTTGGTGATATTTCTATTCTGTTGATTTTCTTATCATGTTTGTAATTCTGGACTTAATCTTCTAAGATTTTCCATAATTGAATTTAGTTTTAAATTAGCAAGGGTTTGATAAATTTTTGGTAGAAAACCCAAGGGTTTGTATCAATTGAATTTTTAAAGTATTTTTTGCTTCTTGGTAATAGCCCGTTATGTAAATTCTTCATTGTTAAAATTCTATATAAATAGAAAAGAATTGTGTGTATATGTTTGGTGGAGGCTGGGTATTACCCCCACCCCCATCGGGAAGCCACAGCTGTCGCGACAGCCCTTGGATATGTTGATTATTTTTTATTTTTTAAATATAGTACTATTTCTTTTAGAGTACTTTATAATTTTGTACCATATTATTTGATAATTCCTGATACATAATAATGAAGAGAAAGGAGTCTATTATTATTAATTAATATATTTATTGATTAATAATTAAGGAAACTTATTTTAATTCCTAAAGTTGAGAATTGTTATGAAATTATATTGTTTTAGTAATTATTGAATTTGGAATCAATTTATTTCAAATGACATTATAAATTGATTTGCATAGTATTGGAATTTAATTCTAGAATGTAATTATAGTTTTGTTAGTGAAATATTGTTCCTATAGATTCCATGAGAAGTCTTCTTCATCTCAAGGTGGGGATAGGAGAGTAAACTATGTTTAAGAAGACACTGCAAGTGTGAAATCACCTAAGGAGAGATTAGACTCAAAGGTTGGAGAGAACCTCATAGGAGAGTCTTGATAAAGGAACCTGTCAATGAAGAGCCAAGCCAAAGGAGATCCCTATTTAGGATAAATTGCAAGATTATGGGAAAAGTGTGTAAGGTTATTGCTGATTCAAGGTCGGCGAAAAGTATAGTATCTGAAGAGGCAATAAGAAAACTAAAGTTGTAGCTAGAATCCCTCATAGTAATCCCTATAGAGTTACTTGGCTCAATAAAGGGCAACATATTTTGGTAAATGAGCAAGCTTGGGTGGAGATCACCATAGGAGGTTACAAGAACAAAATTTTATGTGACATTTTTCCAATGGTTGGATGCCACCTATTATTATGAAGGCCATGGCAGTATGACAGTTCAAGTAAATTCATCACGGAGAGAAGAATTCATATACTTTCCAAAAGGATGGAGTCACTTATAAGATTTAGTCTATAGCGGACAGAGAAGAGGGTAAGCCAATTGGTCCAAATTTATTATTGATTGGTGAGAAAGAGTTCTTGGATATTCTCAAGGAAGGAGAATGAGTTGGGTTTTCTATGATTATGCAACCAAAAGAGGGGAAGAAAGATAAGTGAATGTACCTATAGAGATACAAACCTTGCTAGATCACTTCAAGGATATCATAAGTGATGGAACCCCTACCACCTTACCACCACAGAGAGAAATAAGTCACCAAATAGATCTTATTCTAGGGGCATCCTTGCCTAATAAATCTCCTTACAAGATGACTCCCGAGAAGAATGAAGAAGTGGCTAAACAAGAAGAGATTCTTGATACTGGACTAATAAGGAAAAGCCTTAGCCCATGTGGAGTTCCAATAGTGTTACCACCCAATAAAGGAGGAACATGGGAATTATGTACAAACTCAAGAGATATGAATAGGATTACAATTAGGTATAGGTTCCCTACACCTAGAATTGAGGACCTTATGGATTGTTTAGGGGGTGCACAGTACTTCACCAAGATAGACCTTAAAATTGGTTGTCACCAAATAAGAATTAAGGAGGGAGATGAGTGGAAGATATCATTCAAAACCACTAAAGGCCTCTATGAATAGCTTTTCATGCCATTTGGACTCACCAACACCCCTAGCACATTCAGGAGGCTCATGAATGAAGTCCACGTACATTTTATTGGTAAATTTATAGTTGTTTACTTAGATGATATCTTAATTTATAGAAAAAATAAAGAGGATAATCTTAAGCATTTAGAAGTTATACTCAAAAAGTCGCATGAAGAACAACTAACCATAAATTTGGAAAAATGCTAGTTTATGAAATGATAGCTTGTCTATTTGGGCTTTGTGGTATCTGTTGGCTAGGTTGCTATACTGATGTATATGACTTGATATAGTGTTTTCATTATGGAAACAAAGTCATATAGAAGTTTGGAGTTAGTGCACTTGATGAGAAGATCAGAAATCAGTTAAGTGTTGAAGATTGGACAGTGTACAGAGTTCCTGCACCTCAGAGCATCAATGCATGTGCATAAAAAATAATTATGGTATGCACCCTATAAGTTAATTTGGTTAGAATATATTCTTGCTTATTCTAAGAGTACATGATCATATGTCCAAGGATGATAAAGTTACAGTCAGTTGAAGTTGCACAACTAGTAAGTGCCAGAGAAGAACAAAGCATGAAGCCAATAGTTAGTATTTTGGTTTGTGGTTACAATGTAATGTTGTAAAGGCTATGCACCTATTGTATTTAGGTCTCTGACATGTATAATTTTTTGTTTGTAACCATGCTTAAGCCAATTCATTTGGAAGCATTGTTTGTAATAAGTTATAGGGCCGACCTAGTTGTTTATTTTGTATGAGCATATAAATATAAGATGTGCCCATTGTATTCGATATGGAAGTTGATAGAGAGTTGTGATAAGAAGATCAGAAGTGTACAAAGATAGTATAAGATATTTTAGAGCTTTGCAAGAGGTCAAAGCATCAGCGCATCAAAGGAACTGATCTAAAAAATAGTGTCACAGTGATAGTTCATCTTGCAGATAGTGTGTATCTAAGATCAGAAGGTTGTAGCCTTCACCACTTGAGCAGTGAGCTCTTGGCTAGTGCGTCCTCTCTCCTAACATGGGACTATTGTAAAAGACTCCTAATAGGGTCTGACCCTTAACAAGGTCTACTATACTTAAAGCATTATAAAGTAACTCCTAACAGGGCTAAGGATCTTCTAACAAGGATCACAAAACACTAGTGCAAAATATTAGTGGGTGTCAACTCCCACCGGAGTTTTTACCTATTTGGGTTTCCACGTAACAATATTGGTATCATGTGTTGATTTCATATTTCATGTTATGTGAATATTTAATTAAGTACTTAAACATTTAAGTTCAACAAAAAGATTAAAGTGAAAAGTTAAAATACAGTGAACACTAATTCACCCCCCCCCCCCCCCCCCCCCCGCCCTCTCAGTGTTCCCATTCCTAACAATTGGTATTAGAGCTCTGGTCCTTAGCATAAAAGTTTAAACACTTGAGGATATCATGGACAAAGTAGAAATGAAACATCTGAAAAGAAATCTTGAAGCTACTCTTGAAGACCTCGACAAATCAGAAAGAGAAATTGAACTAAAAGAAAAAGTCAGTAATGCATAGTTGGTTATCAAGAGGCTAAGAAAGGATTTGAAAGAATTCTCTACTAGTGATCTAGGAGCAAAGGTCAAGAAGCTAAATGAAGAAAATGCATATATGAAAGAACTACTTGAAGAATTTGATGATAAGCTAATCAACAATCAAGAAGTCTACAATGAACAAGTCAAAGAGAACCTTCAACTCAATGAAGAACTAAGGAAAGAAAACTTGGAAATCTTGGAGCTAAGAAATAGCAAAGAAATCTTGGAGTCTAAATTAAAAGCAGCAGAGAATCATATTGACAAAATACACACCAGTTCTTATTTGATAGAATCTCAGTTGTATGCAAGGAGATCCAAAGGAGACACTAGTTGTATTGGATACAATGAAGCACAAAATCAGATCGACAACATGCAAGAAAGAAAGGACTCACAAAAGGACTCTACTAATGCTAAAAAGACTGAAGACCAAACCAAAGATAATGGTGGACCTCCCAAGGATGAGCACAAGCCTATAGACCACACCTATTTTGCATGTAACAAATATGGACACATTGCGAGGAACTGTATAGAGGTAAAACCTTTTAATGGTTACTGTTATTCATGTACTAAATTTGGTCATAGAGCTATGAATTGCAAGACTAGTAAGAAGAACAAGATTTAGCATGATCAGAGAAATCAAAATCAAACAAACACAAGAAGTTCTCAGAATGTTACATGTCAAATAGGTAACTATAATGGTCACTCAGCAAGACAATGTAGATTGGTGACTCATGTCAATGTGCCAAGGAATATAAGACCTCTAGTCATTTGTCACTCTTGTAACAAGGCTGGATATATCTCAAGGTTCTATAGATCAAGGACGCAAGGTTAGGAAAGCCCTAAAAAGGTCGAAGAACCAGTTTTGGATCCCAAAGGAGAAGTCAAGTTTGTGAAAGCCTCAGAGGATGCGAGCTTGATTTGATCAGAAGGAAAGAAGGAAAAAGTTGTTGAGAATGTATTGGATGCATCTGTAGTGGATGCACCCTCTAGATCTGGATGAATGGCCCTCAGGGTCATATGGGGAGCTAATTTAGCTCTAGACTTCTATGTCACTAGTATACTCATCCTCAGAGTATGCACCTTTGGAATTAAGATTTTGGACTATAAAGGTACCTTTGTGCAAGAGCGCACATGCTAATTGTGAACAAAACTCGAGTTGGAAATTTTGAAGTGACAATCTGGTTTACGCGGCAAGTGTTAATGATAGAATTTTCACTTTAAGTACACAAAAAGTTGTTTGTTTACTCATTGCATTCAAATTTAGAGTGATTGAAGAGCAGAAAGAGCCTTGGAAGTTGTTGTGAAGACTTGGAGACTAAACTATCAGTGATTTACAATACATTTAGTCAGTTGTAGAAACCCTAGTTCATCGTACCAATCTAGAAGCCTTCAGATTATCTCATAGATTAGTTGGAAAGTGATTAAACAAGTAAGTCATGGCCACTCCCATAGTTTATGATGTCACTGAGAAGAAGAGATGTGTATTCAAGAAGTATCCATTTAAGTCAACCCTAGATGATTTAGAGGGAGCTTTCTCCCACATGCCTATGGGCATCATGCATGTCAAGGATATTAGGGCATACATCCATTGCAAGAAAGAACCAGTAGGGTTGGATAGGTTAAGGGTGCACATGGATACCATGTTAAAACCAGACAAAACATTCAAGGATGAATATGTTAAATGGAATGATCACCCTATTGTTGAGTATGATATGGCATATGAATTCTATGAGATAGAATGGATAAAGATTTTATTGAGCATAATTCATGATGATTTGTTTTGGATAGGTGATGTGCCAGTAAGAATCACCAATGACTTGATATATGAGATGATAGGCCTATCTAAGATAGGCACCGTCCTTCCTATGGGAAAGGATGTCAGAAAGATTATTGAACAAAATTGTAAGTCAAGGAGTGATAGGCACAGGATGACAATTGAGCCTATTGAACAAGCAGACATCAAATTGATGTCAATGATACTGGGATATAGGTTTCATCACATCGGCTGGGTGAATAGTGTGTCTATAGGCACAATTCTAGTAGCCATCAAACTTGTGAAGGAAGATGGGGAGTTTAACTTGTGTGAGATCTTGCGTGCATAGTTGATTGATAACATCAAGGCCATCAAGCATGATAAGACCAAAATATTCAGGTTTGGGTCTTTAATCATTTACATGTACCTTCATATAGTTGGGAGACTATCAGATATGTATTTGGACAAATCCATTCCAACCATGCCACAGATATCTAACAAGGCATCCACAGAGATTACATTAAGAGATTATGTAACATTGGAATTGAAGACCTTTAGGGTCAAGATGCAAATGAGGTATAGAATTCTAGAAAGCATTGTGGAAAAGTATTAAGGATACTATTTTCTTTACGGTAGAGACAAACAACTTGTATGTAAGTTGTTGAGCCAAGAACTAAGTGGATTCATCCACTTGGTTATGAGGTAGAGGAACAAGTCCTTGAAGCATATGCACAGGTTCTACTATCAGCCCCAAAAGATCCTAATGAACCTAGGTGGGGAACTTATGAGGAGAAGACAAGAGAAGTAGATGCAAAACTAAATAGTGCAAAAACTATGAGGAAAGCCTCTAAGATCACATCTGAGATACTCAGAATTCATGGAGTAACACAAAAAGACCTAGAAAAAGCAAGAGAAGAAAAGATTGTTTTGGAAATTGAGAGTGCATCCACAGTAGAAGCTAAGTCAGATGATCCTAAGATGAAAAAGGTAAAGATTGAGAAGACTGATGATCCAAAGGATAAATAGGGTAAAATTGATGATATCAATCTTGTGCCCACTGCTACAATTGATATTGAATCCATAGATGCATCCCCTAAAATGCCCAAGAGGAGAAAACAAACTGCCACAAATCACCCCTCAGCTATAAATGCAGCCACAAGAAGTAGATTGAAGAATGTGTAGTCACCTCCAGAAGTAGGATTCATACCTAGTCTTCAAGTGTTAAGGACTAGAGTTGTAGAAGAAGGAGTTGACCTTTACAATGCTTTTAGTATAGTGACCTAGTCAAAGGTCAGACCCTATTAGGAGTCTTTTAAATAACCTTGTTAGGGGTAGGGACTCACTCTCCTAGAGCTCACTACTCAAGTGGTGAAGGCTGCAACCTTCTATATCTCAGATACACACTATATCTACAAGGTGAACTGTTGCTATGACACTACTTGTCTGATTAGTTCCTTTGGTGCGCTGATGCTTTAACCTCTTGTAAATCTCTACAATATTCTAACTTCTCTTTGCATACTTCTTCTCTACTACCATCAAATCTCCATTGCAATTCATGCTTAATTACAAAGGTGCATGTCTTATTTATATGCGCAAACAAAACTATTGACTAGGTTGACCTTCTACCTATTACATATAATGCTTCCAAGTGAATTGGATCAAGCTTGTTTACATATAATGATATTAACATATCTACAACCTAAATACAATAGGTGCATAGCCTTTATAAAAAAATATTACAAGCGCTAACCAAAATATCAACAGTCACCTGCATGCTCTATTCTGCTCTGTCACTCACTGTCTGTGTCACTTCATCTGACTGTAACTTCTTCATACTAACTCATATGATCATGCGCTCTTAGACTTAGCATGATAACATACTCAAAATCTTATCTTCAAGGGTGCATGCCATAACTTGGTCATACACACATGCACTAATGCTATGTTCCTCTGGTGCTCTGCTAACTGTCCAGTCTTCCATACTTAGCCATATTTATGATCTTCTAAGTTATGTACTGACTTCAAAACTTCATATGACTTTTTTTCCATAATGACAACACTAAATCATAGTCATATACAATAGTATAGTCAACTTGCCAACAGATACACCTAGAATGGATGTGGTGAGGAAGTTACAAAGGTGTTTTAAAAAATGCAGTGAGAGGGTATAATCCAAGATATGTACACAAGATAAATATAGGAAGAAAGGAATTCAATATTTTTAATAAATGCAAGTAGGGATGAATTTGAATATTTCTACTTTTAATTTTGTGGATTAAACATAAAATCTGATAGTTTTAATGCCCTTTGAACCCAATAGTCACATGTGGGGAAATTTTTATACTATTAAACATGAAATTTGGTTGCAAAGAATTCCATGATAATAAAGAATAAAAGTGAAACATATAAACATAAAAAAGATGAATGAGTTGTGATGGGGAGATCTAACTCACAAGAGCACTTTTGCTCTTCTTAAGACCTTTTCTTTGGTATTCCTAGGGAATTACACTCTACCCTACTTAGAGGTCACTACTTTGGCTCCTCTGCTCCCTTTAAATCTCTCCAACAATTTCAAATTCTCACCTTAACTTTCCAACTCTCATTGTGTACCCGTAGGCTCACTCTTGTCACCATAATCCCAAACTTCTCCTAGAAATGCGAAAGGGTGTTATCATGGTCCTCCTTTAAATTCCTACCCTTCTTGATCCATATATTAGGATTCTTGCACATTTTCTCCATCGGGTTCATAGATTCTTAGTTTTAGGCCTTGTAGCCTTTTAGCCCTAATTAGGCCTCTTAGAAACTGATTTCTTGCTTTCCTTCCAAAATTTCCTTAACAACCCACTAAACTAATTGTATATTCTTCATCAGACCACCCTGGCCTCAAGGATTTTCTAGGTTTAAGGTCTTCAAGCTCTCCGTACATAGGACTTCTATTAATCCCCTATTTTCAAGGGTTTCTAGGGCATGTGAACCAGTCAGGGTTCTTTGCTTCAAATGGATGTTAAATCTAACTCCTCCACTCCTCTCCTTGCATTCATGTATCAAGGAAATGTGACCTTACATTCTAAAAATCATTGATTGGCTTAAGCCAATCCATCTAGCAAGCCTTCTTGCCACTGCACTGTTCAAACTCTTAGCTAGAATTCCACTGAACTCACCTAGGGCTTGTTTGGAAAATTAGGTCCCTTACAGAAAAAGACCCTAAAATACATATTTACACTACTTACATAGTCCCCTACTTGATTCTAAGTGGCCATTGGATTCCAACCACGGGAACTCAAGTGGGACTCATTTTTACATGTCTGGCACCGTTCAATACAGTGAACCATGAAGATTTAAAGAATTTACAAAATGTTAAAGAAAAGATTTAAAAGACCAAAATGATTGTATAAACTTCCTTCACATAGAAAAAACTAACTTTTCAATGCATTATAGTGATCCAATCAATCCATTAGTGTTGGATGATGGCTCAAAAGTAGTTATCTCATAGAATTCTTAGTGCTCCTGATTGCTCAATCCATACAATCTGACATCTAACCTCAGGATTAGGGTTTGTTTAACCTTAAATAGTCCATCCTAAAGTGTTTAGACCCAAAGGTTAGGATTCAGACCCTCTTTACACTAAAATAAACTTTTTAGGAATGTTGTCATACAACTTTGCAAAGTTGTTATGAGCAACTTTTATGACTTTTATCATTGTGTCTTCCAACTAGTCCCAATAACTCAACTCGACTCAAACCTAATCTATTGGATTCCAATACACCTAAAAACCATTAAATAATAACTATTCCTTCCCTTTGGTATCTTGACCAAAGGTTGACCACCATTGACTTCTCTAGGACTTATGCACTAGGCCTGACTAACTCAAACCAAAGACATGACTCTAACAACTCCTATTTACACACTCACTCCATAAAAAAAATGGGACTTTATCCTTAGCCCTTATTACCTTGGTGGTTGGCTAGAACCACCTACAAGCCAAAAATGTCAAAGATCTTACCAAGACCTTAAGGTGCTCCTGCACCATTCTCCCCCTACCACAATGAAATCAGGGTATCTTAGGTGTGATGAACTCCATACTAAATTCATGTTTCTTGAAGTCTCCTTCTTCTATCCAAGTAGCCTCTGATTTTGGTTGGTGTTTCCATTTCACTAGATGTTCCATGTATATTTTATTCCTTTTCTTCTTCTTCACTCTAGTATCCAAGATGCTCTCTACTTGTAGCTTGATCTGAACAGGTGCCTTGAGTTCTACCACATCCTTAGTCATCTTTGTACTATAATTGTCTGCATCTAACTCTGGTCCTTTATACTTGATAAAATCCTTCACATTGAAGATAGGTGAGATGGATATCTCTTTGGGCAAGTCTATCTTGTATGCATTCAGTCCATATTTAGCCAACACCTTGCACAACCCTATTCTCTTCATTTGTAACTTTCTTGGGATGCCCTTCTATAGCCTAGCACTAGTATATTTGAGTCCTTTTTCCGACGGCAAGCCATCAAAATTCCAATAATATCTCATCGATCAAGAGACACCACCCATCATTGTAGTTTTGCAGTCAAAAACACTAATGACTAGGATAGGAGTCGTAATTACGATGACTATGGCATTGAAATATGCATCTGATGAGGCCCTGCCAACATGGTGAACATGCTGTCAGGTCTATTTTTTTCTGTCACAATTTTGACGGAGATGTTGTATATGCGACATCTATTTGTCAAATATTTCCAATAGATAGCCATCGTTTGTAGTCTTTTTCTGTTGGTTATTCTATGGTTATCATCGCAATTGCGACAGTAATTCTTTTTTTTTTTTAAATGTATATATTTTTTGTACATGGAGTGAGACCTTAAATTATTGATCGTCTCTTCATTTTGAGAATAGTTCAACATTTTCTACTTAACAAGGCTAACCATGTGAAGGTGGAAACTCATATGGCCCCTCGTAGGATCCCCTTATGACCCTTTACGATACTTTAAGACCTCTAAGATGTATTCTTAGGGATCGTAAAGGGTCATAAGGGGTCATGGGACACAAAAAATGAGAAACATAAATGTAGGCGTCATGGTCACAATATTTTGGAGACACAACATAATTGAATGCTATACCTAGATGATGCAACACAACCACTACTCCTCTAGTTTTAAGTCGACAATGTGGGATCCAAAAACCAGAGATAAGGAATAAATTTAGAGAGCGGAGGAGGGTCGTAATGACCAAAATAATGTAGGGTTCCTATATTATTTCAGTCATTATCGCCCTCCTCCTCTGCTCTCTAAATTTATTCCTTATTTATGGTTTTTGGATCCCACAGTGTCGACTTAGAACCAAAGGAGTAGTGGTTGTGTTGCATCGTCTGGGTATAGAATTCAATTATGATGTATCCCCAAACAATTGTGACCATGATATCTACATTTATGTTTTTTTAGCTATTCTGATATCTACATTTATGTTTTTCAGCTATCGTGTTTATGTGCATGTTCTTTATGTGTTTGGCTTCTCTCCCTTGCATTGAAAATAAGATTTTACCACTTTGAATTGAGAATGCACGTGAAACACAACCAGATTATGCATGGATAGTAGGTGGAGCTGAGAAGACTCAACACGTTTACACTTTTTGAATAGGTCAAAATTACAATGTTTGCGATGGTCTATAACTTAAAATATGCAATTAAAGACCTCTATAAAAAATACAAACCTATTGCATCTTTCAGCTCCACCTAATATCCTATGCATATGAATTGAGATTGCATATTGAACTAGGAGTCTCCTTCTGCATTGCCTGAAACCAAGAGATTGTCACAATTAACATCTAAAACCATTATTAAACTTTTTTTATAATTAAAAACTACACTAGCACTTGCACTGAAATAAGGTGCAAGGGATACGCCTATAGGTAATTAATTTGAAAGCATAATGAAACCTTAACATTAAAAAAGGAAGTGTATTCAAGTGTCCTATAGGAGTAGAAGGAAGTATGGTATATTACAAAATTCATTGCGGATGATTTGAATGCAAATTATTGTTGTATTGTACTCTTTGTAGGACCTCTACAAAAATAAACCGTAGTCTTGAAATGCAATGGAACAAATAAGGAAATGGTGTATGAGTATCAATGAATAGCATGTGTTTCATCCTTTTTGATCAGCTAGCGTGAAACTATACAAGACAAAAAGTTTAAATTATCATGAAACAAATTTCTAGCTTAAATGAGGAAAGATAAAAATCTAAATTGAAGCATATAAAAAGAGTCTGGGTAAGTAACGTAACATACCCAAACTTAGTTTCATATTAGTAAAATTTGAGTTGCTTCTTTCTTTTTGTTTCCTCTTATTGATTAGCTACTATGAAACTGTAGATCAAGAGAAAAAATGAAAATTGGTAGGAAGCATAGAGATGACAGATTGAATTAAATATCGAGCTGACATAAATGAGGAGACTAACACATGTACAAATTGTAGAAGTGAGTTCAAATCTTTCACATAAAAAAATTTTGCAAAAAGGAAATATCTATTTGGACAACCAATGATGTTTTGTTAAATGTGGTATATGGATATTAGTAGCTAGCATTTAATGTATTTAAATGTCTTAGTGAGCAGTTTGTTACAACTATATTAACATATACTATATGTATGGATCATTATGGGTTTGTAACTTTGTATTCTTATTTGTTGAATGCAACAATAGGAATAAAGTTTGATTTCCTTGATCATGCATATGTATACAAAAGAACAAAGCTTACAAGAGAAATATGAGTATACAGAGCATGAAGCACATTAATTTGTCAAGGATAGTAAAAGGAAACAAAAAAATCACAAGGAATTTGACGAGTCCATAGTGGTCCAATGCCCTTCTACAAGCTGACATTCAAAGAGAAAGTGAGTGGATTAGATTGATGGTGGATTGTTTGTCAAAACTTGCATCATATGCAACACTTTTATTTGTTTACTAACGCGCTACAAACTTCAAAATGAAGGGAATCAAAATAATGGAAATGCAATAACTTTATGAAAATATCTATGCAGAAAATCAAAATTTGAACATATAAATAACTATAGATGTTGTAATGCCTCCACCTACTTGTTTATGTTATCATATAGTGAGTTAATGTACCTTGACAAGGTACTAGAAAGGGTTTGTAGCTTATCCTGAAACATAGCATGGAAGAGTTTTAAACCCAGTGTTCACTAGAAATTTCTATTATAAATTAGACTCTATCCAACAAAAGCATGTGGTGTAATGTTGAGAAGATGCATTGGTAAAAAGAGTGATCCAAGTTCAAATTACCAAGTTGTAATATGGCAGGCCATAAATTGGAGAACATATGTATGTGTAATAGCATAAGAGTACAAGGAAATGCAAAGACAACTATTTAAAAAGTGAATAGAAAGTATTGTTACTTATCAAATCAATTTGCATTGATCCAATCAAATGATGAGTTGGTGTTTATCAAAATTCATGAGAAAAATTGAAATCCATGATATACTAAATGAAGCTAAGTCATTCTTAGCCATAATTACTGAAAATCATATTGCTAATAGAATGACATTTAGAAGTAAGAGGGCTACTACACGTTATAGTCATTATTTGCTTCCAATGGATGTTAAATCCAACTCCTCCACTCTTCTCCTTGCATTCATGTATCAAGGAAACACACCCTTACATGCTCCAATCATTGATTGGCTCAAGACAATCCATCTAGCAAACCTTCTTGCCGTTGCACTATTCAAACTCCTAGCCAAAATTACACTGAACTCGCCTAGGGCTTGTTTGAAAAATTAGCTCCCCTGCACACACAGACCCTAAAATACATATTTACACTACTTAAATAGTCCCCTACTTGATTCCAAGTGGCCATTGGATTTCAACCACGGGAACTCAAGTGGGACTCATTTTTACATGATTGGCACCGTTCAAGACAATGAACCGGGAAGATTTAAAGAATTTATAAAACATTAAAGAAAATATTCAAAAGACCAAAATAATTGTATAAACTTCCTTCACATAGAAAATACTAACTTTTCAATGCATTACAATGATCCAATCAATCCATTAGTGTTGGATGATGGCTCAAAAGTAGTTATCTCACAGAATTCTTAGTGCTCCTGATTGCTTAATCCATACAATCTGACATCTAACCTCGGGATTAGGGTTTTTTTAACCTTAAATAGTCCATCCCCAAGTGTTCAGACCCAAAGGTTAGGATTCGGACCCTCTTTATACTAATCCCAAAAACTCAACTTGACTCAAATCCACTCTATTTGATTCCAAAACACCTAAAAACCATTAAATAATAACTTTTCCTTCCCTTTGAGATCTTGACCAAAGGTTGACCACCATTGACTTCTCTAAGACTTAAGCACTGGGCCCGACTAACTCAAACCAAAGACATGACTCTAAAAAATCCTATTTACACACTCACTCCACAAAAAACATGTGACTTTATCCTTAGTCCTTATTACCTTGGTGGTTGGCTAGAACCACCTACAAGCCAAAAATGTCAAAGATCTTACCAAGACCTTAAGGTGCTCCTGCACCAATTTGTTTGACAAAATGTCTTGAAGAAACATGACCTCAAGGCATGTGCAGAAGTAGAGGTGTTCCCAGAGTAGTTTTATTGAATAATACTTAGAAGCTTTAATGTAAAATATAAAGCTGAAAGGTACAACCTTTCTAGCATCCTCCAACCTTTGGACTAAAATAAAGCCCCAAAAGAAGTTATGGATACAACAATGTCAAATAACATTTAAAATAACTTTGGGAATGTTTTATGGCAACCATGAATTAGTCAGAGGGGCTCAAGTTACAAGAACCTCTGCTTACTTTGATATTTTACTCACTTGGCTATTTGGGAATGTAGTTTGGAGCTTATAATCATACAACTTGTAAATATCGATATAATAATAAATGCACAATGCACATCTCTCTCTCTCTCACACACACCAACATTTTAGATTGAAACATGCTCATATCTAATTGATTAATATAGATATTAATCAACATTTAAATTTACGCCTATTAATGGGGGATAAATGACAACATGGTGATTGGAAGATATCTCTCCCCCTGCTTCCCTCCCTCTTGAAAACATAAACATTTTATTTTAGATTGAAACATGCTGATATCTAATTGATTAATAGATAGACTAATCTGACTACTAAACAATTTGCAATATGATTGATCTAGATACTGGTAATAAATTTTATATTTGACTTAAATACAATTTATAGCTTTTTGATATGAGAAACAACCGTACGTACCTTATAGAGCCTAGGGATAAAGGTGAATCAAACAAAGGAAAGAGTTTCTACACCCATTAATGGGGGGTAAATAACGACATGGCCATCAAAAGACGTTGCGTCACGAGTCACACATCAAAGTCAAAAGATATTAGGTAGTCTGAATGTGAATATGAGGTCGGAATGGCAGGTATTGAAAGAAATGAGTAATGATCCTTCAAGCAAAGAATTAAACTCCCGGGAAGTTATGTGGCCTAAAATTAGTCAAACTGAAACACGAAATGCATTGTCGTCAAAACTCAAATGGGGCAGATTGCACGTAAACGTGTTATCTCTTCCATCTGCACATTTTATATGGACAAGAATCTGCCAATCTATAAATACGGGGCTGAGGAGGGAGGTTGAGAGATACAAGTGCAACCAAGTATATTAATAGTTTGAGAGGAAGAGATGGAGAGTGAAAGAAAATCAATGATGTTGTTGGTTTTGTCAGTGGGGGTTTCTTTGCGCAGAGTGTCTCCTCCATCATAAGCAAGGATTTCTTTGACGCCATTCTCAGCGCTGTAGACAGTTCCTGTGCTGAAAAGAACTTCTACACCTACGATGGTTTCATCCAGGCTGTCGATGCCTACTCTGGCTTCGGCACCACCGGAACTTCAGACGATGCCAAGAGAGAACTCGCTGCCTTCTTTGCCCATGTCACGCATGAAACCAAAATTGAGTATCCATGTGTTGTAGGGAAAGACTATTTCGGCTGGGGACCCATCCAGCTATCCTGGTAATTAAATTGATCATTTCTCATTTGAGCTTATATATTTGGTCTGTTGCTTCATACTTGATAATAATGAGATTAAGTTTACGTGTTGCAGGAACTTCAACTACGGTCCAGCAGGAAAGGACATTGGCTTCGACGGGTTGAATGAACCAGAGAAGGTAGCGCAAGACCCCTCCATTTCATTCAAAATAGCAGTGTGATATTGGGTGAAGCAGAGCAATTGTCATACCGCTATCACTTCTAGACAGGGATTCGGAGCCACAATCAAAGCTGTTAATGGTGCCATCGAATGTAATGGGATAAGAAGTTGTAGTTCAATGAAAATATAGTATTACTTTAGTAAGCATCTAGAATTTATGATTATGGATCTATGTTGAAATTAGATTTATTATTTTGGATGCGTCAACATTCAAAATTTTCAAGAAATTTTTAGTAATATCAAGGGTAAAGGTTTTAGATGGGTAGAAGGATAGTATTATGGATGGCTATGAGGGATGTGACTTGTGCTAAAAATGGAGAGGATGGATTTTTTTTAGAGAATGCACCATATTAGTAAGGATATGCCTAATTCATGATGATCACATTCAATATTTTATAGGAAATTAAATTATTCTAGCATTAAGGATAAAGGTTTCTGATGGGTAGAAGGATAGTATTATGGATTGTTATGAGGGATGTGGCTCATGATAAAAATGGAGAGGATAGATTTTTTTTAGAGAATGCACCATATTAGTAAGG
Organism: Chamaecyparis obtusa; assembly: GCA_027943335.1. Classification (NCBI taxonomy): domain Eukaryota; kingdom Viridiplantae; phylum Streptophyta; class Pinopsida; order Cupressales; family Cupressaceae; genus Chamaecyparis; species Chamaecyparis obtusa. Next base: position 5,324 of record BSBK01004185.1, on the reverse strand, counting down.
ATATGCCTAATTCACGATGATCACATTCAATTCTTTTAGGAAATTAAATCATTCTAGCGTCATGGGTAAAGGTTTGAGATGGGTAGAAGGATATGATTATGGATTGTTATGAGGGATGTGACTCGTGATAAAAAAAATAGAGAGGATGGAATTTTTTTAAAAGAATGGATCGTATTAGCAAGGATATGCCCAATTCATGATGATAGCTCTAGGTGTTTGTTATTGTTGATATCCTTATCAATATGTAAAATTTGAATGAGAATAGGTATGATGGAAAGGGGATAGAAGTGTGATATGGTTGATTGGTTAATAGTTGTGAAGGTTGGATTCTAGGACTTATAATTGTTGAGATTATAGATATTTAAATTTAGAATTGTAGATTCAAGATTTATAGAATTTAGGATATAGATAAAATTTTAGAGCTTTACTATTTAGACTTTTTGGGTTTATGTATTTTATGTTCTTGCATGGGTTCATTTTGATACATGGATTCATCCAACTATATTTTAATCACAATTTATGATCCATTAGGAAAATATTCTTCTTTCAATGTCCCACAAAGGAACTTGACTTAGGTACTAGAGTAGAGGTTAATAAACAACCTTGTAACTGTACATGATGAAATGGGAAAAGCAATGTAACATATATTTTATTAAGTTAATTACTTCCCCATTTCATGAATTGCACATTAGGATGGAAGAATGCCCTCATTTCGGGATTCAAATTTGATCTAGGTTGACCATAATTGAAAATCTCACAAGAAGACCTCAATATTAGGATCTAGGAAAAATTTGGGCCCAAAAACCTAGAAAATATCACCATTGGTAATGTGTCCCAAGTAAAAAATGCTCAAATTTCTTGAGGAGATTAGGGATAGTGAATAGGTGTGTGAGAAGAAAACAAAGGTCACTAGGATCAAGCATAATGGACATTCAGACCTCGAAATCACAAAAATGGGGTCTAATAACTTTCCTAAAGCATCTAATAATGGGTGCTAAATTTTTAAGACTATACATTTAGCCCCCACTTTAGCAAGAGTATGAGACAAGCTCATACTCATAATAAAGTATCTATAAATGCATAAGAATAATCTTATCAAGGTTAGGGAAGAAAAGAAACATCAAGCTCCCAAGTGGCTTAAGTCTTCATCAAAATTGAAATCAAGATAAGAGAGGCATTGCTCAAAAGAGAGAAGAAAGAAAAAGGAGAGAGAAGTGTGATCACTAGCCTAGTAAGAGACTATCTTATATGGATTACACAAAGGAAGAGATAAAAAATATGGTGTTGAAAGATCTAGAAAGTTGTCTTATGTTAGTCAATCGATAAAAAAGAATTAGTCCTTAAGGAAAGTATTATCTCCATTAAGGGATCCAAAAAAGGAATGGTCTGGCCTAAGGAAAGAATTGTGTCCCTTTTATATCTCATGTCGAGTAAGTCACAAATCTCACTACAGGCCCCTTGACCTTCAAGTAAAATTAACTAACTTTAATTATATCTTAAGTTATACATTTATAATTTAATTTTCTTATTTATTATATATTAATACATCGTATTTCATAAGGGGGACATTACACCATCACATGGATCAAACAAAATTATGGGGAGATCACCAACATAGAGTTAGCTCGTAACTTGTGTATTTATCCAATTTCAAATTTTTTTTTGATAGAAACAAATCTTCAATACCTAGTACATGGTTATTTTTTAGAATTTTTATCTCTTGTTTACTATTTTTCCATGAACTTCAAACATAGGTTTATTTTTGGTAATAAACCTACATTTGATTGATTGAACAATATGTACATTTAATAAAACAAAAAAAATTGTTACTTTTATAACCATTAGAAAGATCACTTTGATTACTTGTGTCATGAAAATGGGCTTGCCAATATTTCTCCATTTGAGTCCTCTGATTGAGCCCCAAAGAAATAAAAACTTTATAAAATTCTAGCCATTTGTACAATAGGCCTAATCTGGAGGTTTTGATAGAAAGTACTTCCGATCAAAACTAATAGGTTTCAATCAAAAGTACTTACCAAATGTGGTGTGGTAAAAAGTTTAACACCATTACTTTTGACCCAAAGTACTTTCCTACTTTTTATAGAAACCTAGTCGACCAATTTAATGTTTCTTTAGGCTAGTAACAATTTCTTATAAGTAAAGATGCCTTCTTATTTCATAAATTCAAAATTTGAAGAATAATTCACATCTTTGAAAAGGAAGACTTTTCGAAGTGTATTTGAACTTGTATATTATCAAACTTTAGAAGAGCATTTTTGCGAAGGAAAATGATGGGAAATAAAAGGAAAAGGGTAAATAAGAGTGCATGAAAGTATTCACCTGAAACCAAACAAAGACTATGTACAACCTGAATCATAGGAAATAAGGTAGCTCTCTCTCTCTCCCTCCATATTTTTTTTGGGATCTCTCTCTCTACTTCTTTCTAGCTTCTCTCTCTCTCTCTCTCTAGTTATTTCTAGTATCTCTCTCTCTCTACTTATTTCTAGCTTCTCTCTCTCTCTAGTTATTTCTAGTATCTCTCTCTCTCTACTTATTTTATAGATCTCCTTAAGACTCTCTCTCTCTCTCTCTTACCCCTTTTAGTCTCATTTTACTTATTTCATAGAAGACTCTCTCTCTCTCTCTCTCTCTCTCTCTCTAGTTTCTTTCTACTTATTTCATAGATCTGATTAAGACTATGCAGTGCAACAATTTTTCTCTTCATGCATAAAGGATCAAATGCACTTAGTGTAAAGTTTCCAAGTACCCCATATCACGTTATATTTGTTGTGGGTGAAAAATGACACCTTCATTATGCCGGTTTGGGTGGTTTTACCCTAGGCATAGTCACACTATGTCTCTTAGCACACTGAAATGCTTAGTGACATACCCTACTAGTGATGTCCCTTGTGTACCCTAAGTGCAAAAAATTGTCAAACTTGACATACTATTACTTGCCAATTTTGGCACCTGAGCATGATATTTTTTAACCTACAGGGTCATTTTAGGACCCTCTACATTAACCCATCTTGGGTTTTGAAGGCTTAGAGTCTTTTTTGTAGGATAAAATTTTGTATATTCATGTAAAAAGGATCAAATGCCCTTAGTGTAATGTTTCCAAGTACCCCATATCAATTTCTATTCATCATGGGCATGAAATGATGCCTCAATCACATCTGGTTGGGTGGGTTTACCCTAGGAATGGTCCCACTTTTCCTCTCAACATGGTGGAACACTTAGTGGCATACCCTATCGGCAATGTCCCTTGCATGTCCTAATTGTGTAAAATTGTAAGAAGTAAGATACATGTGTGAGCCTATGTTAGATGATGATGATTCGTGAAGTGCCTTCATAACTCTTCATTCCATTCACCAGTGACTTAATGTAATTTGTCAATTTCATATCTTCATTACAATGACATGCTACTTCTTAATAATTCCACTTCTCATTTCTCTTGGCTTTGAAGAAGCTTCTATAAGATACATTGTACCTATTTTCTTCACTGAGCTCCTCATGGCCTTCATAAATTGAATGAAGTGGGCACCCTGCAAGTACTTTGGTGTTTCTTGATAGAACAAAGGGTATCTATCTATAGTCCAAGGTTTTAATTTAATTAAAAATTGGTGAGATTCTCAAGGTACTTATTAATTTTGTAGAGAAGTTCCTGATTCATCTGAAGGTTCTCATTTTGGTGACTAACTCTGTGGAGGTCTACGGATAGACCCAATAATTTCCCAAATTAGCAAAAGGGTAGAATCAATTTTGGAAATAGTATCCCAATGAAGTGAAATGGAAATCCTAGTGCCTATAAAGTTATTGCAAATCTAGTGGGTACATATCTCCTCCACTGACAAATATAATTGCTTCCAAAGACTCGATTTTAAATGGAGATTATTAGTTCTAAAACATGCCCCAATCGAGCAGATAAACCCAGATGTTGCTTGAGTAAAGGGTATACCATTTTATTAAAGAATCTTTATGATCCCATTGTAATTACTTATTTCTTTTTTAGCAGCTTTCCAACTGCTTTTGTATGAGATTTCTGTAATATATAATGTCCTCATGCAAATACATGCCAGTTTTCATAAATATATTGGAAATATCAAACAAAGGGTTCTTGCATCTATTATTTAAATATATATCTATTAGGAAACCATTTTTCTTCCATTACACAGAAAAAATGCAAAGACTCACTTTGTTAGTATCAATAGGTAGTAAGATGAGGGAATAAATATTTGTAAAGAGGTAGTACAAATGTTACTGGCCAAAACCATTTGGAGAGTAATATTCTTCTCCTAATTGTCATTGGAATAGTTGTTCATTATAACTATGAAAGTTTTTAGGAGGGTTTCTTTGGAAAATAGGCCTAATTAATTTTAAAATCAGTCAAAATTTGAGGCCTCTATTACAAAACAACCATAACTTGTTTCTACATATGTTGAGTTACTGTGAAATGGGTATTGAAAACCCTAACAATTTTGTGGAGATCTCTCTTGTATCAAAATTTATGATGATTTTTTTTATCAAGGTTGCTATCCTTAAGGATAATTTATGGTAAAAGCATGCAATTTGACACATTTAGTGATTATGAGATTTGTCAAGGGTGTCTTCATGTTGGATTTTCCTTATCTAAACTATTTTCTTATCCATTTGAGCGTAGAGAACAATGAAGCACTCCATTGGTGTTTTTTTTCAAGATACCTAGTTTTTTGGTTTCAGATTGAATGGAATTTATGGCTAAGAGAAATTTGATGCCCTAGCACCATCTATACATCAAAAAACATTGTTTTCCTATCGTTGTGAGTGCAAAAGAGTAGTGCTGAGTCATTTTGAGTGGTTTAGACAATAAATAAATGTGGAAACTATAGTTTGGAGGTAAATGAGACATGTTCCAAACACTAGTTTAGTTTGGAGGTCTTGTTTGAGGGTAGTGCCTTTGTAAATGTGACCTAATTTCCCCTTAAAAAGTGTGATCAGTCAAAAGTTTACCAATCCATGCTAAAGGACCCCATGCCAATGTTTCTATGTGTTCAAAATTATTCCAAAAGGGTATTTGAAACTACTCTCTATTTTTGTCTATGGTCAGAGGCTAGGAAGTTATGGGCAAAAAACACTCTGAATAGGTCTACAAGGCCTAATGGATGATTTCAAAGAAAAATGATACTAAAAAGTTTGATGAGTTTGTATCTATGGTTTTTTTTGAGTTTATAAAGGTCTTTTTAAGAGTGTAAACATCATTAAATCCATGTTCCAAGCCTTGGAAGGTCTATTGCTACATTTGGCCCAAGTAGCCATGTTAGGGTCACATCCTTGTTTGGGGTTAT